>PVKN010024322.1:0-14480 GCA_004027915.1 Capromys pilorides
AAAAAGAAGCCATGACAAAAATTAACACCAAATAATAAGATAGAACAAAAGTAATGTCACTTCAGATATTCTATTAAAAGAATAACAAAACTTAGGGCCTTAAATCCAAGAAGTTACAGATCAGAGACTAGCAAACTTTTTAAAATAAATTTTTGGATAGTAAACACAGGCTTTTTGGGCCATATGTTGTCTCTAGAGGATATTCTTAATCTTTTTTTACAACATTTTGTAATGAAAAAACACCCTTAGCTTATAAACCATACCAAGCACAGGCTAACACTGTCATTTGGTTGAGAAGTCATATGTATTGTACCTCTTATGTAGGTGATATGGATACAGTTCTTGAATGGCCCATATTTCCAGCACTCACTCAAAAAGAAATAGATAATTTGAATAGTCTTATCTGAATTTTTAGTTTAAAACATTTCAACCAAGAAAACTGCTGGCCACAGTTACCTAATTGGTAATATTTTGATGTTATGATTTTGTCCAGTGGTCCCCACAAAGCCCCATGCAGTCATTGGGGCAGGCTTCTAGAGTTTGTGATTAATTCTTGATCTAATGCTGGGATTATGGGTGTGAGTGCTACACCAGCCTTGGGGCAGACAATCTACATGCAAATGTAAGGAAGGAGAGAGGCTTGCTAGCTGCTGCAGGTACTGCTCCTCCTTTTTTCTCTTTGCTGTTTTCCTCTGCCATGAACGGCTGCCCTCTGCTGTGTCCCACTCTGCCTCAGAGCCAGTGGAGTATGGACTGAAACCGCCACAAATTGTGAGCTCAATAAACCTTTCCTTCCTTAATTTTGGGTGTTAGACATTTTATTCCAGCAATGAGAGAAAAGTAACTGAGACATTTGGCAAATACTATAGATTAAAATAATAACAAAATTTTATGGAGTTACAAAGAGCACTGAATATTTCTTGCTATTTTGCATGAGTTCAGCATTGCCTTGATTTCAAAATTTGACCAAGATATTATAAGAAAAGAAGATTATAGGGCAACATTTTTTGTTTTCTTAGACACAAAAATCTTAAATAAATATTGCAATAAATAATATAGTATCAGCATTGAAACTACAAAATGTGAATTTAAACCTGTTCATTGAAGAGGGGCTGCAGGAAAATAAAAATGGAGAAAACCAGCTGTCTTAGTCACTTTTCTCAATGATGAGATAAAAAACCCAACATCAATGTTAAAGGAGCAAAGAGCTCACAATTTGTAAAGGCTTCAGTTCATATTTGGTTGGGTGGCATGCCAGGCGCCATTGGCTTGTGCAGGGCAGAGGGCAGCAAAGCCAGGGTACCAAGCAGCACATGACGAATATCATCCCTTCGATTGTATCCAGGCTACACATACTCATAGGACAGGGAGCACTCACACTGAGGGTGGGGCACCTTTTATTCTAGCATCACACCATGAATCAATCCTAGCATCATATCCTTGGTTCTAGTGTCACACATTCTAGATTCAGCCTCCTCTGAAAAACTCAAATGAAGACCACATGAGGCTTTTAGGGGACAACTAAATACCAGCCACAACACCAACTGACTCAAGATTTTCCCCATGTAGGACCTTCTGAATATATTTCATGTGCCTCAACAGAATTGCAGAGTATTCTCAAACAATAAACTTTCATTTGTTTTCATGGAACATTCTTGTCATTGTTGGCTTCTTTGTGCCAACTGGACAAGAAATCACTTTTCATGAGAGATGTAAGTTTAGATTATGTCAGAGTGTTTGGTGACATCTCTGGAGAATTTCAGAATTAGGACCTCCTATTACATAATTAACAACAGCTTCTAGAATATTTAGAGAAAGCTTTTGTAGAGTTCTAAGTATCATATGTGTATTTTTCTTATTAGTCTCCAAATCATCTGCTTTAAATTGGGAAAATAGATATACTATATTCACTACATGTGGTTCTGTGGATTGAAGCCAGGGCCTTGTGTGGACTAGGTAGTTACCACAGTACAATATTGTCTTAGTTACTTTTTACTGGTTGCTGGGACAAATACCCAACACCCAAAATGAAGAAAGGAAAGGTTTATTTATCTCACAGTTACTGGAGATTTCAGTTCATATTTGGCTGGCCCAAGGCTGAGTGGAACAGGGCAGAGAACATCCAGTTCATGGCAACTGAACAGCAACAATCTCGACAGAGGCAACAGACCAACCAGGACACCAGAGAGCAACAGCCAGAGTCTGTCTCTCTATCTCTTTTTATATTGCATTCAGGCTCTCTGCCTTAGCCTATCTGATTTAGGCCACACTCATAATCCCAGAAGGACTCAGACCCATAGTCCTATCAGTACTAAAACACATAATCCCAGTGGATCATGAATCAAGTCTCAAACTCTGGAAGTCTCTGCCCCATGATTGCATGAGGTTTTGGGGGGACAACTAGACATAAACCATAACAAATATCCATAGCCCTTGCTATTTTGCCCTGAAATTTGGTTTTATTAATTTGCTCAGGCTGATCTTGAACTTAAGATCCTTCCACTCAGCTCTGAGTACATAACATCATAGGCACATGCCACTTTGTCTGTGTTGGTATCTTCTTAATCATTTCTAAAATTCACTTAAAGGGCTGGAGAGATAGCTCAGCAGTCTAAGCACCTGCCTGACAAATGCAAGGACCTGGGTTTGACCCCAGGTACTGCGTGGTCATGCCAGCCACCAAAACCAGGCATAATGTCACACGGCTGTAATCCCAGCACTGCAGAGGCTCAGACAGGGGGATCACTACAATTCCAAACTGTGTAGTAAAGCCCTATACTGAATAAATACATAAAAGATTTTTAAAAAGTTAAAAAAAATAAAAACTACAATTTACTTACAGAAAATGACCACATTTGAGTGAAAGGACGCAGAAGCTTGATTCTTTAGCACAACTTCTCAGAAGGACCAATAAAAGACAACTCCTTTTCACCCAAAGCCATTTGTATTTGAATAGCTTATTTAATTGTGTCTTCTGTAAATAACTCTGCCATCAAATTTATATCAAATACCAGAAAGCTGTCTTTGGGTTTTGAAAGGTGTCTGAGTCACTTAAGAGTCACAGAGCTCTGTGCTTGAGGAAGAGCTTATTTGGTGTTGAAAGATGTCTGAGTCATTTAGGATATACAAAAAGAGGGCTCCCTGCCAGCACGTGGGTTATCTAACATCTGAGCAGCTCAAAGTTCATGGTGGCTGTTCGCATTAATCACCATAGTTTGACTAACAATCCTGAAGTGACAGCTCCACATCGACGTGACACTAGGGCCACAAACTGAACACAGAAAACAAGAGAAAAAGAAACACGTTAAAACGGAAATCCCCTATTCCTCTGTATAGTAGTTGAGAATTTCCAGAGTGTCACTGAAAATGTTGATGATTATATAAAAAAGACACAGAGAGCCAGGCATGGTGGCACACGCCAGTGAATCCCAGCAGTCTGAGAGGATGAGGCAGGAGGATTGCAAATTCTAGCCTAGCCATGGCAATTTAGCAACCTGTTTCAAAATTATATATATACATATATAATTTAATATATATATTAATATAATATATAATTTATATATATTAATATATAACATATATATTAATATATATAATATATATAATTTATATATATATATATATATTGAAGATGCAGCTCAGTGAGAAGATCCAGAGTGTTCAATTTCTCAGTACTTCAGAAAATTGAAACAAAAGAAAGCGAAAGACATCTCCCCCAAAAGAAAAACCCACCAATGCAAGGGATGCTCAGAAAACAATTCCAACTTCACATGCTCCTGTACAAGTCTTTACTTCTTCCTGCCCAACTTAAATAGCTTCTCTCTGACTTTAGGCTGTGGTTCTGTCCATGGTACAATCATGCCTATATCCTGGAAGGCCTTGAATTTTTTTTTTTTTTACCATGCTTGTTCAAGAGTGAAAGCTGAGCCATTCTAATTTCACGTAGTCAGATTTTGTCTTTTCCTGCTAAAATATATAATCCCTATGTCCTCAAGGACTGAGTAAGAATAGTCATATTTAAAGAATTTCATGAACATAAGAATGGACATATTATTTATAAGGAAACTGAAGTAAATCCCTCACCACTACCTGTATTTCCAAACCCCAGGTCCAAAAACACAAAAGTAAATTACTTTATTGAGCACAATTTATTTATTAAATAAATTGAAGCAACTCATTGGGTGAATTTCTAGGCACAACATTTCAAATGTCCATTCCTTTTCAGCTCAAACGTGTCTCAATTAGCTGAAAGTACATAACCTGGCCAGGTGTTCTGTGTGTGCCTATTGATGAAGAATGGTTTCACTCTTTGAGTGGGTAGCTTGACTTGCTTGTTCTGTGGCAGGCCTCCTCCTTGTTATCAAGCATCTTCTCCACCAACTCCCATTTCTCCAAATGAGTTCTGCAGCATATTAGTTCCACAGGATGCCAGATTGTGTTTGAAAGACAAAAAAAAAGCATCAAGGGTTGAGAAGAGAAACTTGCGGGAAGCAATTCTAAACAAGCACAAAGAAGATGCCAGGCTCTTCAGGACCTCTTGTGTGTCTATGCACTTTGTGTTTCCCCAAAAAACTTATTTGAAAGAAGACAAAGGAGCCTATTTAAGTTCCCTCATCCAAAACACTTATAGCTCCATATAACACCACTTGAGAATTTCTGTCAACTTAATAGCTTTTTAATTGCTGACAACACTACTTCTGGATCTCTATTTAATGCATCAGTCAGAATCCCACTCCCAGGGCCCACGCATCTACTGCACAGGTGTGATGGACAGAGCCACAGTCCATTCCCTGCTACCTGATTTTATCACTATTTGCTTTCCCCAGTGTTGGAGATAAGATTTTTACAAAAATAAGATTTTCAGAAGTGAATTCATTGCAGGTATATTTTATGAGTGCATCATATATATGATAAGGTAATAATAATAAGAATATTAAAAATAAGAATAATATGTTCACAGATTGTTCTAATTGAGCTTGTATACCACAGGCTAATAGAGTTACTTTCTCACCAAGCAGCCAGTTTGTTTCTTGCTTTCTTCCATTATAATTCACTAAGGCTTTTAAGTCTGTGCCTTACAGAGGAGCCATGACGCATCATGAAAGATATTAAATAAGATAGAAAGAGATACACATGTATTGTTCTTTCAGGCCATAAGTAGTGATGGTTCATAAAAAAAAGACTCTAGTTTGAAAGAAGAACAAAATCCCTTCATAACTATAAATTTTCGTGATAAAACTTTTAAATTTCATTTTCTAAAAACAAATACTATAATATACTCCACTTTCAAACTACTAATTGAAATATATTTCAGTTTTCTTTAAATATAGGAATGAATTATACTTGGAACAACACTCATTTTTATTAAATCAAAAGACTATGTACATATTTTATAACATGTGAGGGGTTTTCCTTTTATAATGTGTGGTTCATAGCATTTTGAAGAAAACAAAGAACTGAGGGTGGGAGGAGGTACCTCCTGTTTTCACAGAGATGTCAATGGTTGAGTCATCCTTGTCATTTTAAGATTTAGCTGCCCAAAGCTGAGTCACAGAGGTGGGATGAGGTGGGTTAAACTAAGCTCTGAAATCTGTCCAACAACGTTAGTTGGTGGGTACCTACCCATGATGGTAACCCCCAGAGGCTGCCTCGTACTTTGTTGCCTTGTATAATTTTTCTGATTCCTTTCCATTACTCTCCACATGCAAAAATATTAAACTATTTATTGTCACCAAAAACCTACTCCTGAGGAGGAAATTGTGGTTACAATTGTAGCAAAAGACCTTTAACTATTTGGATGTGTGTGGCTTAGTACTAACACATCTTGAATTTTTCAGTGTAGGTCAATAGTAACTTACTGCAGTGTTTTTGGAGGGGAGTGGGGGGCATCGAATTCAGAACTGGGAAGTGAACTGAGAACCCTGTACTTTCCAAGTAAGGCACTGTGCTGCTAAGCTATATCCTTAATCCTTAAGATGCTTGGAATAAAGATAAAAATAGTTTGAAGAGGGTACATGTTCTTCCTGCTGAATAGACAAATGGATGTTTGCTATCTCGAGTACTATGCTACTTCAACTACAGTTATCAGTGTCTTCTTCTGTCTCCATGTATTTCTCTGAATTTTAAATTTATTTTAGCTCCTTCCTTTTCATACTGTGGTCTATATGCTGGGCAGGCCACCTGCAGCAGTATCACCAGGTTGCTTATTATAAATGTAGAACCTGAGGCTCTATCCCAGATCTCCAGAACTGGAAGCTGCTTTTTAATGAGGTACACAGGTGGTGAATATAATACTTAAGATATAAGCAGAGAGCATCATACTCAGGTTACCTTGTACCTTACCTTGTACACCATATATAGATGATCTAATTCTCAGATTTTGAACTACAAGACAAAAGAAACTTTTTCACTTAAATTGTGAGAGACAAACACAAGACACCCGAGATCTGCTTCCCATCCTGTTTTATTTTTCCAGATGTTCTCCTCCTTGAGAGGGGAATACTAGGAGAAGGGCAAACTGGTCCCTACAAATACTTATTATCTATTTAACATCTCATCCCATGTATTTCTTTGGCACTTCAGATAAAACATGTGCAAAACTAAATTCATGTACTACATTATAACTTAATGCAAAATGTACCCCAAAAGCATCATAACTGAGGTGGAGCCTGGTCTAAGGAGGCAGGTCATGGGGTATGACCTGGAAGGGTGTGCTCTTGTCTCTAGCTCCTCTCTTTGGTTTCTATTTTCTGGCCATTATGATGTGAGCACCTTTCCTCTATTATGCCACTAAAATGTTTTTGTCTTGGGGCTGGAATACCATGGACTGAATCTACTTTAACTGTGAGCCAAATGAGTTTCTTCCCTTAAATTTCAAGTATCAGTCATTAGTGGTAGGAAAGCAGAAGACTGATATCACTGAACAACCTAACAAAAGTGCAAAATCTCAGACCCCATCCACACTACTCTCATTAAATTGTAATCTGAATATTAATAAGACACCCATAGGTGTGATAAAATTTGAAAAATATTGGCATAATACATATGCCAGAGTTGTTCCAACACAGAGTGAGAACAACGAGGCATTTATATTCCATTACTGTATCAGTCTTTGGTTAAAGGCTGCCCCCATGGTCCTTTGTTTCCTCAGTAAATTCTCAGTCACTTCCTACTTTCTGTCTACACAGGGAGAAAAATTTCAACAGCCTGTAGTCAGTCCCTGAAAAAGATACCTAGTTTTTGTCTGCTTCTACATTTTGGATGAGAGTAAAAATATAGCAAGAGCCAGTGTGCATAGCAGCGTTAAAGGAATATCAGGGCGTAATGAGCAGAGACTTAGCAGAGCCCGCTATCTCTGCTTCTTGATTCTTTCTCTTTTCTTCTCTACTGGGTAAATCATCCACCCTCTATAAAAGTTCAAGATCACTTTCCCTCACTTGTCAAGTCAGGCAGACAACCAGTCCTCTCAGGTCTGCTTTGCAAGGGTCCTCGAATCTGTCCTTTCTTCATCACCGTGGTGCTGTCCAACTTCAAGGTTGTGCCCGCCCAGATTACTGCACTCTGCTCGATGCTTTCACTTCTGCTTATCACCCACAGGAGACTTTGAAAGATGCATCTATCAAGGTGTAGCACAAAATCTCCTGGTTACTCTTTGAGGCAGAAATAGTCATTCCACCTTCTTTTCCCATAGGACACATTCGTCAAGTGAATCACTTGTCTGCCCATGGTTTTGTCAGCCACTTACAGGTAGCATCCAGAAACATTCTGGGCCACTGGAAGATAAAGCAACTGGTTTCACATTTGTGCTTAGCACATAAAAATGCTCACCTGAAACATTTATTAAGTAATGATATTTTTGGTGTTAAGGTATTTTAGGTGCTTCGATGTATATTTAATAAAATTTCCAAGGATTCAAAATTTTATACAGATAAAGAGAAATGCAAGAGATGAACTTTTGTATCTGACAAGTTCAGTCAAATCCCCTCAAGATTTACTTTGAAACCATGTACAGCATTTTGTAGAACTTTTGTCAGTGTCAGCCATCTGGATGAGTCACTGCCATTGCTTGACCAGTTTTCTCTCTGTAAAAGCCTGAGAGAATGTTTTCTCTCTTGGTGACTCTCCTTAGGCACACTATACATTGTCGATCCCTTTTCTCTGTGGCCCCACAGTCTCCTTGAACAGAAAATTTGGCACATCACTGAGTTATAGGATGTTACAGTACAGGTTCTTTTATGTCCTGAATCCTCACTGACCTTGAAGGGTTAGAGCCAAAATATTGGCTAACCTTGTAGCCCTTCATTTTCTCTAAATTTTGGTCTCCAAACTTAGGTTCCTAACCCTCTAGAAGAGAAGCTTAGTGATACTATTACTCTATAATGTAAGTATTTCAGCTTAACATCACTGTCTTTCTGAATATTAAATGCCTTAGACTTAACATGGAACCAGTGTTCTCCATCAATCATTGATATTCTAATAAATCCCTACAGAATGTGATTTAAAACTGTTACACTTTTTTAATACAGAAATTTAGAAATCTAAGCATATACAAAACTGTAGCAGGTCAATCCTATGGCACTTTTCCTTCTCTCATATTCTCTTTAGTTACCCTTTTTTTAAAACAAATATTTACTTGAGAGAGAATATAGCAATAATTGAAATTACATTAGAAGCAGCACACGTCCAAAAGACCAGAATGACAGGTATTCCAAGAATGGTTTTAGTCTTACACATTGCTACTCTGAGTGTCAAAAACTTGTTGGAGATTCTTAGGACCATTGTCTAATTCACTCTGTGTATATAAATGCATGGTTTTGCTCCTGCCATGTTTCCTAACTTTTCTGCTTGCTGTCTCTTCATTGTTTAATCCTTAAGTTCTTGATTTCCATTTAGCTGTGTTATGCCTTTCTCTTTTTATTTTTTCTTTTGTGTTCTTACACTAGGGAGACTATGATATTTACACATGTAGGTCTGGTTTATTTCACTTATGAGTATATGTTAAAGATGCATTCACTTATATATGAAGTCTTGTAGTTTATCATTCTTTATAGTTGAGTAATATTCCATTGTATAAAAATGCCACATCTTTTCAACCATTCTTCAGATTATTGGCATTTTGGTTGTTTCCAAGATTTGACTATTACAAATTGCGCTGTTATAAATATAAGTGAGCAAACATCACTATGATATGTTTTCAGTCATTCTTGGAAAATTGTCAGGGAGTAATAACTGGATTGAATGGGATTTTTAAAGAAGTCTCCACACTGCTCTTCATAATCGCTGCACCAGTCTGCATTCCTATCAGCAGTGGGGAAGTAGTCCTTTTTCCCCACAGCCTCTCCAACATTTGTTGTTGGTTGATTTCTTTATGATAGCCATTCTTTCTGGGGTGGTTATAACCCCAGCATGAAGAAATGCTGCACATCGCTAGGCATTTAAGAAATGCAACTAAAACAACACTTAGATACCATCTTCTGGCTACTTTAGAAAAAAAACTTATTTATAGTTGTTAATGTAGAGAGTTGCTTCAAAAATTGGTCACACACATTTGAAGAAGTACACAGCAGCTGAAGTCAGCCACTGCCTACTCTAAATACCAATTTTTATATTCACTGCAAACTTGAAATTGTTTTACCCAAATGCAAGTTTTGAGAGTAGATGCTATTTGCTTTTTCGAGCATCATTCAAGAAGAAGGGCAACATTTGTAACTTGAGTAATTAGCATTCTGTGTGCTCTTTCAAATTATGAACATAGCACCCTCTTGCTAGGTAGTGCTTAATCTCTTTCTCTCTCTCTCTTTCCTTCTCTGTCTCTCTCGCTCTGGTTTAATTAATGCTAATACATACTGCCCTACAAGAATTTGCAAGCTGTACTGAGAAATAATGCAGTGTTAGTTTTGTAATTTGGTGCACAGAGCACATTTGTACAAAAGCTTTGTAAACTGGGCCTGTGGTCAAAAGGAGCAATTAGCACTTTGTTAGTATGCAATGATGTACTAATCTGTGCAGTCCCCAAAAGCAATTGTCTGTTTCGTTTTACCATCATGTGCAGATTTCTTTCCAGTGTATACAGCGCTCCTCTAAAAATAACACGTAGCCTGCCTGGTGCTGCAAATTGGGTTCATATAAATTAGAAAATATTTGTGTGGGGAGATGCACATGAATGTAGGCCTCCAGTTTCCACCAGAGCAAGCAAGTTCATGCACAAGCTAAGGAGGAGCTATAGTCCTGTATTCCTCTTTTAAATTCCACAAACATGAGTCTTAATCTTCAGAAGAAAGTGACAGGGAGGGTATTTGATTGGAAAATGGGATCTTAAATCACAGCAGTTAAACCCAGAATCACAACTTCATTAACATAGCAAAACTGATTTGCATTTAGACAGATAACATCCATTCTTTTATTTAAATGGCATATACAAGTCCTACACAAATTTGTACATCTTTTGGACTTCTCGGATTCTAGTGAAGCACATGACTGTGTCTGATTAATAATAAAAATTAAAAAATGTATTTTAGAGTGATTTTCAGTGCCCTAAGAGTGACTTCCCCCTTATTTGCTGTAGTTTTCTCATCTGCAAGATAGAAATGATAACTATAGTAAGTGTCTTGAGCAGTGACTGTGTGAATTAAATGTACAGCAGTTACAGCAGTGCTGACCAGGTCGCTGCCCTGGTATTATTAGAACAGTGCTCCACTCAGGCATCAGCTTCTGGTATTATTATTATGCCTACTTAACAACAATTAGTGTCAGAGTTCTGAGTTATTTTCAGATATGGAGACTTTTAATGGATTCAAAGGGATCTAATATACCAAACCAATTTTCCCTCTCAAAGACTAATTTTTCAGACTATAAAATTTATTGAATATTTATTTGTTCAGTGAAGAAATAAATTCTATTCTTTTTTAAATGTTTTTAGTACACAGAAAAACAGCACTCTGGTAGAGACGAAGGGGTTGTTACTGAATGCAGTAGATCACAAAAGGGATCAGAATCTAGCACATTTTCTTCTACTATTACTTCTTGGAGGTCATTCTGTAGCTTTTGCTTGAGAGATAAAGCCTGTGTTGACATCTAGTGATTCTAGGACATCCTGTAACTTGTTTTGGCAATGATAGTGCAGTCGAAGTGACGGTGTACCTGATCTGAGTCTAGCACTTTCCAGCTGCTGCCCTGGCTCTTCAGGTACTATCCAGTGGGCCAGAGCCAGCCTGCTAGACGGATGTGGCTGGAGGTAGAAAGGCAGCCCTTATCCCCAGAGACCCAGAAAGCAGCAGACCCCAGGGAGCATCCACCTAGCTCCTGGGCAACTACGCACAGTTTGTGAAAAGTAGTCCCTGCTGAATGCAGAAGAGCCACTCAGTTGAGTCCAGGCCAAATTGCTCCCCATAGAAGTATGACCAAGGTAAATATTCTTGTTTCAAACTGTAAGTCTGTAGACACTGTAAGATAATTTATTACTAGGAAACTGTGGCATTTATAACATTAAAAATCTTTAAAAAGTAAGATAGGTGTCTCTCAATAGGAATGGAAAAAAAACTGTATTGACTAACATGATAAAATAGGAGATTTTAGAGGTATGTTTCAATATATATGCTTCTCAGTATTTGTGAAATTTGAATTTAACTTTAAGGCCAGTGAGATGGCTCAGTGGTTTAAGGTGCTTGCTTAGGAAAGCTTAGGTAACTGCAGGGAAGGTGATTCGATCCCGTGCACCACATGCAGTGCTATCTCCACCCCCAGGGCAGGCTGAGCTGGCCATAATATAAATAAATAAATAAATAAATAAATAAATAAATAAATAAATAAATAAATAGATTTAACTTTAGCAAGAAGATTCTTTTCTTTTTTTTCCCCTCCAGTACTGAGGATTGATCTCAAGACCCTGTGCTTGCCAGACAAGTGCTTATTCTACTGAGCTATCTTCCTGGCCTATATTTTCTATTTCTAATCATATACCATAATCTTTCAATAATATACTCAGTAGTAGTTGTTGTACCCCTCCTCTATCCCAAATGCTAGGAGAATAAAGTAGGTCCTTTCCTAGGAACTAAAAAAACAAAGTTTGAGGCAAAGTTCATTTTAACCATATAGGATTTATTAGATAATACTAAAAATCAAGTTCTTAAACAGGGTGCATTTCTATTCTGCTCATATAAGCTTAATGTTGTTGTGGCAAGTTGCAAATATGGTTTTGGAGGACACTTGGTATAAATGTAGCATAAATGGAGGAACTCGTGCTTACTTGTAAGATGTTGAAAATCTAGAATCAAGCATTCAAGCAGATATCATTTGATACTTATTGAATCAGGCTTGTAGAGAAACTGTCAATATTCCACTTCTAAAAAATACACATATGAATCAACAATTCCAGATAAATCTGATATATCAAGTCTGGGTTACTTCATTCCCTTTCTCTTTGATTTTTTTTTTTTTCCTGGCAATCAAACTCAGAATCTTGTACTTTCCAGGCAGGAATTCTCTTTGGTATTTATAACCTTCATTTTCAAGAAATTCTTCTTTGGTTGGTACAGTGGCACACACCTAAGATGCCGGCATTTGAGAGGCTGAGGCAGGAGGATCACCATGAGTTTGAAGCCAGCCTGGAATGTGCAGTGAGTTTAAGATCAACCTGAACCACATGGTGAGACCCTGTATCAAAAAAAAAAGAAAAATCTCCTTTACACTTGTTCTCTGTGCTTGCCAGCTATGGCTAGTGCACCTCCCCCTCCTGGCAGTGGTGTTCTTTTCAAATGTGATGCTACCCTGATTTGGGGACCAACTTCCTTATTCTTATGGTCCATCAGGATGGTGCCAGTCATCTCCAGTTTTTCAATGTTGGCTTCACAGGGAGATCCGGTGTCTCCTGCCATTGAAAACACCTACTCACTTTTTCTTGGCTGCTCAAAGTGTAGTATACAACTCAGTTTTTCATCATTCTCTCTGTTACTCGACAAGGCCATTAAGCAAGGCAAAGTGGTGGCACTGGAAGACACAGACATGAGCCAAATATTATCTTGAGCTGTGTTTTTGTGGAACTCATAGTCTAGTAGAAAACATAGAAGTTTGTCAAGTGATTACAAAAATCAAGAGTAAAATTAATCCTGGAAAAGTTACCTCCTGCAATACGAACAAAGACCAATGTTGGTTTTTTTTTTTTTTTTTTTCCTGAAAAGCTTTATTCCAGAGGAGCTCCGTTCTTCTTGGCAGCTGCCTTCCTCATGGTGGCCAGCACGTTGCTCAGCTCCTCACGCTTTCTCTTGGCGCGGATGTGCATCCCCTCACTTTTCTTGATGAACTTGAAAGCATGTTTGTCCTTGGAGATCTTGAGCAGCTCTGTGGTGTGCCTCTTATAGGGGGTGAAGCCGCACACCTCCTGGATCATGTCCCACACGAACTTGCTGTGTTTGGTGAGGCGTCCGTGGTGCTCCCATTCTTAGTCACCTTGTGGCCCTTGTTGAGGCCCATGGCCATGGCTTAGCGGAGGGCCACGGCTACTGTTCTTTGATGGTTGCTATGGTGGAAGCAATCAAACTTTAGAAGCTTGTAAAGACACCAACCAAGAGTCAGAAAAGGATACAAAGTAGAAAGGGCAAACTGTAAGTACCAAGGCTCTGTGGCAAGAAGGGTCATAAAGGATGTGAGGCTACAGGGCATGAAGTGCCTAGAATATAGGTCAGGGTGAAAATGCAAATGGGATGATGTTACGGTTGTGTCTGGTTGTTCCCCCAAAGCCTCATGTAATCATGGGGCAGGGACTCCTAGAGTTTCAGACTAACTCATGATCCACTTGGATTATGGGTTTTAGTACTGATGGGACTATGGATCTTAGGATTGCTGGAATTATGGGTGTGAGTGTTACACCCAGCCTGAGTGGGAAAGTCTGAATGTAATATAAGAGAGACAGAAAGACAGACTCTGTCTCTGTTGCACTTGTTGTAATTGTTACTGGTTTGCTGCCATGAACTGCTGCTCTCTGCCATGTGCCAGTCTGGCTTGGAGCCGGTTGAGTATGGACTGAAGCCTCCAGTAACTATGAGCTAAATAATCCTTTCCTTCCTGCATTTTGGATGTTGGGCATGTGTTCTAGTAACAAGAGAAGAGTAACTGAGACAGAGAAGTATGCACAGAAATGTAGAAAAAGACCAAGCAAGCTCTGGTAAAGAGTTTTTTTTTACCTGTATCCCAAATGCAGAGGAAGCACAGAAGGATCAAGAAGAATATCAACATAAGAAGAAAGCTCAGCAGGAAATAAGGACACATTGAACTTCTGTTCCACAAGTCTAGCCCTGGCTAAGTCTTTAGTCCAAGAAACGAGGAGCAGCAGATGGTCCAAAAGAAGACAAAAACCAAGGCTAGAGATGAGTAGAATCAGTGCTTTTCCAGTCGAACATTGGACTCCCATCAAAATATTTTGGGTTGTTAGTTAGACATACAGACTCCAGTGTTCCAGTTCACACCTAAGTCACAATCTCTCTCTC
>PVKN010024323.1:0-14483 GCA_004027915.1 Capromys pilorides
AAACCCAGATGCTAAGCCCAGAGTCAGTGCTGGGAAAATATAAAACACAAAGCCCATGCTCACTGAGGGTCATGTGTTGGATGACGTGCCACGCTGTCCTGTCCAGAAGGATGCATGGCCCACGCTTCACATTTGTTCTGTCACTTTTGCATACTTCAGGCAGCCCAGTGTGGATGGGTGCGTGGCCCCTCATTGTTGGAGGTGGAAGAGCACAGGAGATAAGGGCTACACTGGGGAGCAGGAGGCCCGAGGGTGCTGCAAACTGTGCAGCTGTCCATCCGCACACAGCTGGCTGCTTTCATGGGCCAAGGTTTTGCTTCTCTGTCATCTTTCCCCAAGTGGCTCTGGGAGGACCTGGGCGGGGAGCAGAATGGATGGGCCAGGTCTCCATGAGCAGTCACTCATGGAAGCTGAGAGAGGAGCTCTTTGTGCTTTCTGATGTGGTTGTGAATGTCTTAGAGGTGACATACCCAGGCCACCATGGGCTGCCTGAGACTGGGGCTAGGGGTGCAGGAGAAACCCAAGGGACACGGAGTTGAGGGTGTCATCTGTGCCAGAACAGGACTAGACCCAATGTTGTCGACCTCAAACAACCTGATGGAGCAACTGTAGCCCTGTGGTACAGATGGAGAGGCTCTGGGCACCAAGGGATCTGTTTTGCTCAGCAGGGTGGCTGGGGTGGAATCAGGTCTGGGCAACAGGGATGAAGATGAAAACATGCACTTTGTGGGCCAGAGTGTTGGAGATTTGTCCTGGAACGAGAAACTGGCTCTGTCTGATGGTGAGTCAGGCAAGTCCCGGAAAGAGTGTGGGGAAGTTTCAGGAAGTGCACAACGCTACTTACAACAGCGGCTCTGCTGCTTCTACTTGATTACCTCTTACAAATAGGAGCTCATCACCTCTTAAAGTAAAGTGGTTTTTCTTCGATGGCTCCAATGGTCAGACAGCCATTGCTTGGCTGGAGCTGGACTCCTCCTCCTGCCTGTCCCATTCACCCATGGCTGCCAGCCCCAGGCAGGTGCTGAGATAGGAGTGGTCACCCAGAGCAGGGGCTAGAAGCACGGGTGTCAGAGGAGACACTCTCCCCTTCATGACCTGCCTGACGCCCCTGAGTGAGACAATTTACCCCTTGGGAGTCTCCAAAATGGGAACAACTTCGGAGCCTCTAGGTGGAATGAGGCCGAGAATGGCAAGCGCCCCTGTGAGGATGGAAGGGCGCTGTGGGTTCTGTGATGCCAACCCCAGCAGGGCTGTGGGGTGTGCACCTTCTGGGCAGGACAGGAGCAGGTCAGGAGCTCAGGCTCTGAAGCTACGTGCCTGGGACCCCATGGGTGGCCCCACACAGCTGGGCCACCTGGGAAGCTGCTCCCCTCTTCTCCAGGCCTGGACAACCCAGGAGGGGACATAGGAGAGAGATTCATGGGAAGAGACTCCCTGGCAATGGCAATGGGCCCGCAGCAGCCCTGGGGCCCAGCAGGAGGGAGCCTAGGACCAGGGAGATAGCTCAGGGGCACAAGTGCCTGCCTGGCAAGTGCAAGGTCCTGAGTTTGATCCCTGGTTCCGTTAAAAAAAAAAAAAAAAGGAGGGAGTCTACCTCTCTCCAGTCTATTGCCAAGGTCTCAGTTGGATGAATCCCACCAGCAGCCACAGGACAGGGGAGCTGTGGACACAGCACTGGGGTCTGCTTGCCAGGCAGAGCGGGTTGACATCTACGAGTCTGCAGCAGCAGATTGGAGCGTCCCAGCACTTGCACTGGGCTCAGCCACGCAGTGCCGCTGGTGCCGCCGCTACGTGGCCTTTCTTTTCCCTCTTCAAACAGCAAATTCGCATGTTTAACCTAATATCATTCTTATTTGCCCCGGCATAAGATGAGGCAAGCTGGGGCCCGGAGGCTCAATCACACCAGACCCAGGTCAGAGTCCTTGGCGGGCCCACCTGCTACCTACCTGTCTCACCTTGACCAGCTGGGGCTTCTCCTTTCTCCAGAAAATGAAAACACTTAGGAGGCTGAGGCAGAAGGATCACAAGTCCAAGCCCAGCTGGGGCAATTTAATAACCCAGGCAGACCCCGTCTCAGCATAACAGCAACAAGTAGCTGGGGACGGAGCTCAGCGTGAAGGCCGTGGGATCAACCCCGTGCTGGGTGGGGGGGGGGGAGTTTGCAATGAGAAATGTCCCTCCCACATGACAGCCAGGGATACTGCCAGGATAAGGGGTCAAATGTCCCTCTCTGAGCACCAGAGGCGCCATGACACTTGTCATCCCCAGGAAGGTGATAGCATTTAAGGCTGCAGCCAAGGCAGTGCCAGATGAGGTCTAATCAGAATGAATTCCGCTGCAGCAGAAGACCATTGGGCTGAGCGGCTTGTTTTCATATGCAGCAGACCCGTGAGATCACATCTTTCTGCTTGAGGCCTGGATGCCTTGTGTGTGTGCCTGGTTTAGTCACTTTCCTGTCCTTGCTGAGACAAATACCCACCACACAAGCTTAGGGGAGGAAAGGTTTATTTAGCTCACAGTTCCTGGAGGTTTCAAGACGCTGCCCCGGCTTTATAGGGACTGGAGGAGGGGCTAGGGTGCTGCCGTGTCCAGGAGGATCTGCTCCATACCTTTGCGCAAAACCGCCATCTGGGGGCCGGCGAGATGGTTCAGTGGTCTAAAGCGCCTGCTTAGGAGGGCTCAGGTGACTGCGGGAACTGCGGTTCGATCCCCAGCACCACATGCTGCGCCAGCGCCACCACCAGGGCAGGCTGAGCCAGCCACAAAATGAATAAATAAAGAAACAAACAAACACAACAAGCAAACAAATAAATAAATAAATAAAATTAAAAAAAAAAAAAAAAAACGCCATCTGCAGAGGGAGGGAGGCTCTCTGACATCGCATGCTGTCAGTTTAACAGTTCTCGCTTCTCTTAGCCACGCCCCCTCAAGCCCCGCCCCTCCAGCTTCGGGCTTGACAGTCCCATGATTTACATGAGGCTTTGAGGAGCCGGGGACAACTAGGTACAAACCACAACAATGCCCAAGGACAGAACTCAATCCCAGCTTCCCCGCTTTTCTTTACTTGCTGTGCTGTAGCCTGAGCAGAGATTAGCGGAGGAGAGCAAGTTCCTCCTTTACCAAGAATTTGGCACTGCTGTGTTGGAAACCCTGAAGGGTTGGTCGTGTTCACTGGGCCTGCCATGGTCAGCTTGGTGGACTCAGGGCTCGGAGGGAGCCTCCATAACCCAGGAGAGGAGGGTGAAGGTTGAGGTTTCTCTTAATTACTGGCTGTGTGACTTCAGGCAAATAACTGTACCTCTCTGGGCTTCAGTTTCTTCATCTAAACCGGAGCAGCAAAGGGTGCTGCTTCCAGGATTACTATGAAAGTGTCTTGGTTACTTCTGTCATTCCTGGGGCAAAGTACCTGACACCCAAAGTTAAGGAAGGAAAGGTTCATTTAGTTCACAGTTAGTGGAGCTTTTAGTCCATACTCGGCTGGCTCCAAGGTGGGGTGACACGCAGCAGAGGACAGCCTTTCCCGGTGAAGGAAAATAGCAAGACAGCAAGAGCAAATGGGAGGATAACCATAGCTACAGACGGCAAGTCTGGCACCCTTACGCTGCACTCAGGCCATCTGCCCCGGCAGCGTTCACACCCGTAATCCTAGCACTGGGCCAGGAATTAATCACCAACTCTAGAAGCCAGCCCCATAACTGTGTGAGGCTTTGAGGAGACTACTAGACACACACCCTAACAGAAGGCCAAGGGGGACGTTGTCCGTGGATGCTGAGGGTGGGCTCTGGTCCCTAGCAAACCCATGTGGGATGTGTCTGGTTTTTCTATGATAACAAACAATTCCCAAAGTTTCAGATATGATCATTTTTCGGGGTTCCTGGGTCTGGTCAGTTAGCAGGGGTGTCCAATCTTGTTGCCCTCCCTAAGAGGACTCAGCCTCATACATTTAAGATTGTCCCTACAGGAATGGGGACGGTGGGGACAGGTAGGCTGGGCATGCCTCCTCTGTAAAGAGCACTCTGATTTTTCCTTCTCTGGGAAGATTCCAGGGAGAACCAACCCTACCATCAATGGCTCTCACATTTTGTGCATTAAAGACAAAATCTAAGCCTTTTCTAGAAAATACACACACACACACACATAGTCTATTTTTAGGAAGGAACTTATTCTTTGTTTTTAATTAATGCCAGCTCTCTCATCCCGACTTTTCATACTGCCACCTCATTTGTCTTATTAAGTACTTTGTTTTGGTTTTAATTAATGTTGTTTATTGCCACAGAACGTTAATTGTGAGTGGTGGCTCTCAGCAGGCCCAGGTTCTCAGATGGCTTGGAAATTTTTCCTGTCCTCTACAGAGCTCGAGGGACAATATCTCAGAGGTGGAGCCAGGAGAGGCTTAAGGGGAGGCAGAGGGGGAGAGGGAGTCGCTGTCCTGCAATATTCTCCAGGCTGCAGTCAACACTGGTGACTGTGGGATCCCTGTTTGCCCCCGGTTAGCTGGGTCTCACCCTAAAAATACCAAACAGTTCAGGAGGGCTGCAGAGGCAGGACATGGTTTGAGAAGAGCATAGGGGTAAGGGGAACATATTAACATAGGAGAGCCCAAACGTCCCGGGTAGATGCAGGCATGGCTGGATCCAGCATTCTGATGCCAACATCAGAAATCGGTCTTTCTCTATCTCCCAGCTTTACTTTTTATCCTTCAATGAGATTTTCCTCTGTGGTGGCAAAAGTGGTCAATAGCAGTTACAGACTTCTGCTCTACCAGCCTGGCCACTCCAACAGAAAGAGAACGTCTTTCTTGAGAATTATGCAAAAGTCATGGGACAAGCTTTTATTGGCCTACACTGGGTCACGTGCCCATCCCTGAACCAATCACAGTGGACCAAGGGATGCACTACACTGATTGGCCAGGAGAGCTGGCCCAGGTTTGAGCGAGGCCCGCCCAAGGCACGCAGAATGTGGCAGAGAAAGGGATCGTTTCCCGAGGAAGATGTTACTTCTTAGAGCCTATCCAGATAACTGCAGCGAGAGCTGTCTGACCTTTGTATTGCCTATAAGGACTCGGACCTGAACAAACCATTCAGTTAGATCTCTGTCTACATGGCTGTCTTTACCCATCAACTACTAAAGTCTGTGTTCTTCTTCCTGGCCAGTGCTTAGCATTTCAGATTAACTCTCCAGCTCTTTCCCTTCTCAAAACAAAGAAGGGAGATGGGGTTGGATCCCAGGACCCGGATCTGAGGGCAGTAATTTTCCAATCACCACAGGCAGCTGTATCAGTCAGTTCTTGCTGCATAACAAACCAACCCCATGCCAGCAGCTTAGAACAACATTGTTTGCCTCACAACAGTGATGGAGTCACCTTACCTTTCAAGTCACATGAACCACGAGCCACTTCTTCCCTGGAGAGAAAGGACAGGGGCAGGGGATGACTTGTGTTTACTGAACATCTGTGTTGCCCTGGATGCTAGGATGGTGGCCTGGCTGGCGTCTTTACCCTCGTCCCTCATGCTGCTCCCAGACAGAGCAGAGCTGAGGGCGTGAGAAGCAGCTGGTGTCAGGTGTTGTCTGTCTGAATTTCATCCTTGCCAGTCACTTCTCCTGGCAAGCCTCAGCCTTCTCACCTGCCAAATGGGGACAGTACCACTAGTAACTTCCAGAACAGGTGCAGGGGAGTTCAGTGGGGCCATCAAAGGAACACATTCAGGGACCCAGCACCCGGGCGGGACTTTGTAAGAAGCCACTGCAGCAAGCCAAGTTGTCTTGTGATGATCTCTAGTATGTACTGACTGACAAGAACCCAAGACCTCGGACTGGCTGAGACTAGGCAGGTTATAAGTAGCCGCGCAGTGGGGGGTGGCTCTGTGCCCACCTTGGTGTTGGGACTGTCCCCTGGGATTGTCTACAGGCTCTTTAGTGGTAGGCCATCTGTTCCGGCAAGGTGGCATCCCTAGCACCCTGTAGAGGTGACAGTGAGTTGCTGTGTTTGGGAGCCACCAGGAGCACAGAGTTCTCTCTCTCGAGCACCTCTTCAGCTGGCTCTGTCCTTGGGCAGGGGCTTGGAGTACAAAGAGCAATCAACACCTTGTCATTCCAGGGGTAGCCAGGCTCAGGGCAAGTGAGAGATCTCTGCCACTCGGGGACAGGGAGACGCCAGTGTGTAGGAACCTGCACCCCCCAGGTGGGACTGGTTGGTGGGGTAACATCAGGTATCAGCGCACCCCAGGACCACTGTACTTGCTTTTGCCTCCTCTGAAATGATCTGCTCCAAAGAGCTAGTGGCTCAGTCCCCAACCGCACTGGGTCTTCGATCAAACATCATCTCCCTGGGGCTTGAGATCTATTTAAAATCAAACTTCTTTCCCCGTTTTATTTTTCTCCAGGACACTCGTCACCAGCTGACAGTTCATTTCTCACTGCCCGCTGTCTGCTCCCTGGGGACAGTGGTTTTTGTCTTTTGTCTGGTTGTCAGCTGTTTGCCCCTGTGCCGGGAACAGTGTCTGACACAGCAAATGTGGGCGTCCAGAAACCCTCTCTGCATCGCCCCGTTTTTCCAGAGAAGCTGGCAGTCTGCGTGTTTTATCAAGGCCTGCATTTTTTAAAAATACTGGCTTCGTTTTGCTTCTCAAAAATACTGCATGGGCCAAACAGAACAGGTTTCCAACTCAAATTCCACATGTGGCACTTGCTGTCCGCTCAGCAGTGTGAGGCTTTGCAAGGCCTCCTATGGGCCGCATTTTCCAGCCTGCCTGGCCTTCAAAGCCAGTGTGTCTGGATCCCTAATTGAGCAATGAGGAGCTGGCCCCAGGGGAGGAGAGCAGGGCCAGGCACGGATGGGATGGAGCTGTGAAGCCGCTGGACCGCATCCAAGCTGCTGGCCATGCTGCAGAGCGTCAGATTTAATTCCAAGGCTGTGGAGCGGGGAGACGGAGGGCTGCCTCTGACCTCCACACAGGCAGTTACAGTGCCCCGCAAAGCCGCCGCCACCCCAGCCCACACTGCTGGGCGTGTTCACACACCTTCCAGAATCCGGGATGCTCAGCGTGAAGACAGGGTCCCCGCGGCAGTCTAGGAGGCAGGGAGCCTTAGGGCCAGCAGATCTGTCTCCAGGGCCTTGCGCTCACGGAGCTCGGACTCTGGCGAGCACTCCCCGGCCTTCTGGCCTTTGCCCTCCCCGCCGATCTTTCCCACTGACGACTTACCTTGGTAAACAAAATCCATATTGGCCCTGGATTAAGAGCGCCATTCCTTCCAGCTGCGCAGCTCTGGCCCAAGCACATGTTCCAGCACCCAGCTAACCCGCGCGGGTTTCAGGGGCTGAGGTTGCTTAACTGGAGACTCGAAGCAGGAGCCTAGGGAGCCCACTGAACTGGGTGGTCCCACCTGCCTGCTGGGATGAGACGAGAACCCCCCTTATGAGGCTCCTGAGAGCACCCAGTGGGACAAGACACACAAGGTGCTGGGCACACGGGGAGCCTTGGTAGCCAACTTCCTATTGTCGTTATGTACCAAAAGGAAATTGTTCCTTAGTGCGCATGCGGGGACCGCCCTGATGGGGAGGAGCCGCTGAGGCCTCTGGTTTCCCGGAAGGGCAGTTAGGTCCGTCCCTGTGCAAGTCAAGGTGTGCGACCTTTCAGAGTCACGCGACAGGGCTCAGGGTGGGCAGATCACTGCTCATTCTGAGGCTGAGGCAGGAATGCAGAGTGTGGGATCCCCAGGACCCTGGGCTCCCCATGGGGCTTCCTCTCTCTTAGACTGTGCCTGCAAACCACTAGGAGGACGAACCCCTCTGGTCGTGCTCTGTTGGCCAGGAAGTGGCAAATGGTGGCCCACACTCTCTGGGGCTCCCTTGTTACTCAAGGTCAAGGTCCCCAAAAGCAGAACTGGAGGTGGGGATTCATGCGCTAGTGACAGAGTTGGGGTGCTCGAGGGGTAGTGGGTGAGGATGTGGCCCCAGCCTGAGCGTCAGGGAGCCCCCAGCACAGGACATCACAGAACAGCTGTCCCCCTTGACCCTAGGGGCTGTGCATTCCAATCTGTGCTCCACCCTTCCCGGTCCATCCCTGGCTGTGGCTGCCCCTGGGGTGGCTGCACCCTGGGTCCCAGTGCCTGCACGAGAAGAGGGCAGAAGGGCGACCGCTGTAATGCAGCACGGAATGCCAGCAGCCACACCCACGGCGCCCTCTCCCTCTGCCTCAGATCTGCCTGCGGACGCGTGACCCCTGCCTGGGCCCGTTTCTCCAAGCCTCCAAATAGCTTCAATTCTCAGATTGGCCCAGGCCCAGTGGCCAGGGATGAGCACAGGTCGAGGGGTCCAGCCCATGGACATCAAGTACATGGAGGGTCCAGGAGTGTCCAGCTGAGAGAACCAGGGTTGTCTGGGCAGAAGAGAAAGAGTGGGTGACTTCCACAGGGAGTTTGGACTCTGCAGATGGAATTTTAGAGGGATGTGGGTCAGAGAGGCAAGGAGGTTCTGCCTGCGGGTGGCAGCATTTGGGGACCAGAGCCTCCAGAAGGAGGCGACCACAGGGCACCCTTGCCCGCCCCTCCCCCACAGCTTTCTAGGGTCTCATCGGCTCCTGGCTGCCAAGTTCCTGGTCACAGAATCCAGGGCCCAGACCAAGGAGAGTAGAAACTCACTCAGACCTGTGGCTCTGGGCCCTAGCAGGGACCGGAAGCCTCCAGAACCCCAGGGCGGTAAGGAGACTTCGCCATTCTTTCCAGCAGCCTTTCTTTGCAATGAGAGCTCTCCTTTCTGCCTGCTTTGAAGTGGCAGTGATGACAGGCGAGTACCCGCTGGGCACACCAATTCCTTTCTGCTTCTTTTAAAAATATGTCCCATAAACTGCACTACTTCTACCTCAGTGAGCTACTGGAGGGGAAGGGCAGGTCCAGAGAAGTCACCAGGCTGACTGAGTTCAGCACGTAGGGGGTTGACAGAGACACGAGGACGTATTTATGTGCCAGACACTGCACTAGGTATTGGAGGTCAAACAGAAAATGACGAATCCACAAGGGGCTTGTATTTTGGTAGGGAGACTCAAACTCTGAGCCCAATAACCAAATATATAAAAAAAATTATGTGATTAGTGGGAAGAGCTACGAAGAAAAAAGAGGTGGAGAAAGGAAAACCCAGGTAAAGGAGGTGGGAGAGGAGCTGTGTTAATTTGCATGTAGAAAATACGTAGGATGAGGAAGTGGAAGGCGTAACAGACAACGTCGAGACTGTGGTTTATGATGCCGTGTTGCATGTGAGTAAATTATAGCTGCTTTGACCACAAAATCAATAACAAAAATGGGTATCTAGGGGAGACAATGGACACCTTTGCTTGTTCTATTACCCTAAATGTTTTATTATGGATCTACATATATACGTGACATACTGCAGGTCTTAAATTTGCAAAGGAAAATTTAATTTCTAGAATAAACTTAAAATAACAATAAAAAAGGGTTGGGACGTAGCTCTGTGGCAGAGAACTTGGCTGGCATGCATGTGGGCCTGGCCTCCATGCCCAGCACTGCCCTAAAAATGAATAAACAAATGAATCAAGGGTTCAGGAGGCCCTGTGGGGAGGTGACGTTTGAGGACAGAGCCGCATGGTGGCTGAGGTTGAACGGGGATAGAGAGAAGAGCAGCTGGGAGCATGCCCAGGACCTTGCAGAAGCATCAGAGGGAAGGGAAAGGAAGGAGAAGAAAGGGCCCCTGCGGGGTGCTCAGGGGTCCAGATTTTAGTCCAGAAACACTGGGGAGCCAGGGAAGGTATTTGAGCAGGAGCATAACACAGGCTGGCTTCCTGTTCTTGGGTGAAAACAGAGAGAAAGGACACACATCTTAAGAGGTTGGCTTCTGGGGCAGGGCCTGGCTTCTGTCACTCTGGGGTGCGGGCAGAGTGTTACTGTCCAGGGCAGGAGGAGGGCCAGGGCCCTTTCTTTGTGCTGAGGGAACCGAGAGGTGGCCAGAGGCCCAGGTCCCCTCCTGGGGATCCTTCACGTCGTCCCTGAGCTGGCTCGTACTTCTGCACGCACCAGCAGCGACTGCGGGCACCTGGCCTGGGGCAGTGTCAGGATCCTCGAGGGAGTCAGGGAGTTGGAGCTGGCCCAGGGCTCTGCGTCTCACCGGTTTCTCCTCACTGTGGAAGGAACTGAATGAGGTAACCAGGTGAACATTCAGGAAGCTCCACAAGGGCTCTTGGACCCCGTCTCATTTCAGCGCCACTTTTCAAGCTACTTGAAAAAAAAAAAAAAATGATGTGACAGATCCTGCCAAAAAAGATTTTTCAGAAACATAGAGCTTCTGTGAAGAAAGTGGCCCTTTTCCTCTTTTGCAGAGTCAGACATTCCAAAATTTCAAAATGCCAGCCAAGACCCTGATCTATCTGAAAGCTGCTAACAACAAAAACAGAAAGAAATTTAAACTGAGAGACATTTTGTCTCCTAATATGATTAGTCCACCCCTTGGGGACTTTTGCCACACCATTCACATCGGCAAAGAGGGCCAGCAGGATGTCTTTGGAGATATATCCTTCCTCCAAGGAAACTACGAATTATTGCCCGGAAACCAGGAGAAAGCCCACTTGGGCCAGTTCCCTGGGCATAATGAGTTCTCTTGAGCCAACAGCATGTCAGATTCCATGTTCATAGAAACACCCTCCCCAGTGCTCAAAAATGCCATCTCCCTCCCCACCATTGGAGGTTCCCAAGCCTTCATGTTGCCGTTACTGTCACCGGTGACGTTTAATTCCAAACAGGAGTCCTTTGGGCCACCAGAGCTGCCCAGGCTCCGTGCAAGCTTGTCATGGAGGAAAACGCTCAGGAGAAAAGCAACCTGTTGGGAAATGGGACCGTCTGCCAGGGCGACACCTCGTGGGGCTCCAGCGGCTCGGCCTTGCATTCCAGCCAGGGCAGGGACAGCCATTCCTCCAGCTGGTCTGAACAGTACGCCGACTGGCCTGCCGAGGACATGGTTGACCATCCTGCCCCTTGCAAGCTCGGGAAGGGAAAGACTACATCTGAGGAGTCCCTCTCTGACCTGACTGGTTCTCTCCTCTCCCTGCAGCTCGATTTGGGGCCTTCACTTTAGGATGAGGTGCTGAATGTCATGGATAAAAATAAGTAACAGGGTGCTCTTTTTCCTTTGGGGCAAAAGGTACCAAAAGAAAGAAAGGAAAAAAAAAGTCAACTAACCACAATTGAAGAAAACAGCTTCCCGTTTTTTTTTTTTTTTCAATCTTATGTTGCATTTTCTAAAATAATATTCCTATTCCTACAAAATATATTTTTTTAACTGTTTGCAAAAGTAATTTAGAAAAAAACAAAACAAAACAAAAATCCTACCCTGGCCAAAAGAGAAAATGAGTCAAGAGTCCATCTTCGTCAGGCTCTACTGATGTTCAGCTCACATTTTCTTGTTTGCAGACATGTAAGAAATTTAGCCTGGCAGGGCTGGCACTGACCAGGAAGGGCTAGCTGGGTCCTGCCAGGGGACTTGACAGCACCCTGACATTTTTCTGAGCACGAGAGAGTCAAAATGTATGTAATACCTAAGCCTTTTTTCTAGACTCTTCTGTGTATTAGATGGTTTGGGCTCCCCATCACGAGTTCTCCAGTGTTAAAACTTTTCCATGTATTCACATTTGAGCAACTTTAATGGGTTTGGGGGATTTCCATGTGGTTCTTATGTATCTCTTATATATTATACTGTATCTATATTGCAAAACTTTGACTGTCAGCTCCATGTTGTAAGATACAAACAAGGTATTACTGTAACTAAGTTATTTTTAAAGTTGAAATATATTTTTATTATTTTCACCCTAAGCCTTCAAGGCCAGTGAGAACTCAGGACAGAACAGAACCTGTGCTGTAACATCCTATAACTCAGTGGTTTCCCAAATTTTCTGTTCAAGGAGATTAAGGGACCACAGAGGAAAGGGAGTGAAGGTATATAGTGTGCCTAAGGAGAGTCACCTAGAGAGAAAACATTCTCTCAAGCTTTCACAGAGAGCAAACTGGCCAAGCAATGACCGTGACTCATCCAGATGGCTGACACTGATAGCAGTTCTACAAAACACTGTACATGGTTCCAAAGTAAATCCTGAAGGGATTTGACTGACCTTGGGAGATACAAAAACTACATGTTTTGTTATACAGGTCTTGCTTTAAATTGCCCTTAATCACCCAGCAGAAAAGTTTAAACATGATGCATAAAACATAGTTTAGTATGCTGAGCTGTAAAAGGCTCTAATCAACAGCTTCCAACATTGCCGGTTTCGCCAGTAACCCACTGCAATTATGGAACATTTGACTATGTATGCAACTACCTGCTCTTAGATCAAGGAGAAGAAATCTATTGTACTAATAACCATTAGAAAATTAACCATGTCTGCACCCTGTGCTCTGTATAACTACAATGAGGACAACAATATGCATTGTATCAATCATTGGGATTGTACTACTAATGTGTTTTGAAACTGTCACATTGTAATTTCTTATTAAAAGTAATAAAAAAGAAATATATTTTTATGTGCCTTTGGTCTTTTATTGCAGAGTCTTCACTTTATAGGTAGCGTATCAAGTCTCATTTGACTTGTTTCTGTAGCAGTTCCATTGTAAACTATGGATATGTGTGTTTGGAAAGATGTATTCATCCTTTTTTTTCCTTCATCATCTGTTATCATACTTCCAACAGCAGTCAGCAATGGAGTGCTAAGTAAATAGGCACAGGTTACTCATAATGCTTCTACAGAGACTGTGAGCTACACCATGTAATGTTATTTTGGAAATATGAGTATTTTAGTACAGTAAATTTTGCATTGCTTAGGTACTTCATACAACACAATAAAGAGTAAATGTTAAAAGAGAACTTGCTCATTGATAGTAATAAACAAGAGGTTGGCTTCTGATTTTCACACATGCTCATACCTGGTTAGGGACCCAGATCAAGCTATGGGCCATCCTCATACCATGGAGGCCCCCTCTTCCTTCCAGTCAATACCCCGTGCCCCAAAGTGAGCAGTTGATTTGCTTGGATTCCTATCCCCATCAGATGTGCCTGTCCAGAGCCTTCATGGAAATATCATCAAATAGCATATTCTCCCTGGATGCTGGCTCCTTCCCCTAAACACAATGTCCATGAGATTCATGAAAGCTTTTACAGCTATCAGGAGTTTGCCCCTTATCACTCCACGGCATAAAGAAACCAGGACCGATCTATCCAGTCCATTGCTGACATGGGCTGCTTCCTGTTTGCAACTATGGTGGGGAAAGGCACTAGGAACGTCCCCTCCACCTCTGAGATCAGACCTCGGGCATGCATCTGGGGGAAAGTCTTGGGCCACAGCCTAGAGAAGCCTTCAGGTTTGGTGGACATTGTCAAAAACTCATTTTCCAAAGTAGCCTTTCAGCTTTGAGATGTATAATTCGCATGCCATTCAGTTTCCCCATTTCAGGTGGATAATTTTGCATGCTCGGAGTCATGCCGCTGTTATTACAGTCAATTTTAAAATGGTTTCATCACCCTCCCCCCAGAAACCCTGTACCCTCAGTCCCCTGCAGTCCTAGGCAACCACTAATGCACTCTTTGTCCCTTACAGATTTATTGATTTTGTATATTTTATGTAAATGCAAGTATGCAATATGCAACCTTTTGTGTCAAGGCTTTATTTGTGGTTTTAATTGAATAATTTTCAACATGCAGAGATGCTAGCTTGTTTATTCATTGGAGAGCTGGTGAATGTTGGTTTCTGCTCTGGCTATTAGGAGTGACACGGCTGTGAGCATTTATTTGTGTATGAGTTTGTGCGCTGTGCTTTTACTTCTCACGGGGTGGTTCCTAGGCGTGGAACTGCTGGGCCTGTGGCAGCTCTGTGTCTAGCCACGTGGGCTGTGGCTGGGACAGGGCTTTCCTAAGCTCTCCCTGGCCACACTGTGCGGGCCAATGTTAGATACACACAGGGACCGTACCGATCAGCTTCCCGTGGCCATCATGAAATGCTTGACACTGGCAACTTATCAAGGAAAGAGACTCACTGGGGCCAACAGTCTGGAAGTTCAAATCAAAGTCTGGGTGGCCCCTTTGGCTTGACCTGTGTGAGGGCAGAGCATCATGGGAGAAGAAGTGCTTGTAGGAGCAAGCCGGGTACATGTCGGGCAGGAAGCAGACTATGCAACCAGGGTCCCCAGGCTCCTTTCAGAGCACTGCGGCAGTGACCTCCAGGGCCCTCCTTTTACAGATCCACAGCACCTCCCCAAGGCTCCACCCTGAGGACTAAGCCTGTAACCGTGGACGTTTGAGAGGCTGCATCCAAGGCATAGGAAATAAAAGTCCCCTGAGATGCCAGGCAGGGAGACCTGTAGCTTGGATCTGCAGCACAGCAAAGTAGGGCAAAAGCAGTGGGCAGATCCTCGATCCATCTGGAGGATCAACAGCAGGGCTTTCTGCTGGCTTGGACCAGCCGAAAGTAGAATTCTAAAGGGGGTCAGGGAAT
>PVKN010024324.1:0-14407 GCA_004027915.1 Capromys pilorides
TTCCCAGAGCACCCTCCCCAAAAGGAGAGGGGTCTATCAGTGGTGGCTATGTCTGCTGACATCATTGCCAAGAAGGATGTGTGGAGCCACCGCAGGAGCCCCTGGCCCTATTTCTGCTGAGGTGACCAGAACAGTGTGCATGTGACACAGACTTGATCTAGACCACCACCATGCAAAACCCCCGCTTTGAAAGCTCCCTTTCCTCCTCTGCCCTCCAGGTCTGTATAAACACCCCTGTGCACACACCTGAGTATACAGGATACCCATGTCCACACAGCAACACAGCCCTGAAGCACAAACTTGTCTAAGGATGTAAATAACCACACACAACCCAAGGACATAAGCCCCCATTTTTCCAGCCCACTGGACATCTGACTGGTTTATGTAGAATCCTGTCACCTCTTGCTCCAGGTCGGAGTCACACATGACCCTTCACACAAGGTGACAACCCAAACACTCCCTTGGTAGCTTCCTTCTGAGGTCTAATCGCCCCTGCTGCAGCCCCTGAGCACAGGCAGCCTGGCAGCCACTCCCTGTGTCCACATCCTGAGGCCAGCGGCCACCAAGCAGGTAGAAGGGCCTGTGAAGAGTCACTCCAGCTTCTTGCCAGGAGAGGAAAGAGAGCCTTTAGAGAGGAGCCGGGACACTGCAGGTGCGGGACACAGTGGCCATAGAAGGCCAGTACGTTGTGATCATTTGGGATATCCCAGGTCCTTTCCCCCTGGGCTCTGTGTCACCTGGATCCTGCTGAACTGAGCCTATGCCAAGCAGAACACCATGAACAGATAGGGTAGGGTGACCTAGAGATGGGGGGACCAGCTGATACTGCTGAGCTACTGTGTAGGCCTGACACTGCGCCTGCTGCTTTTCACTTCTTGCTAAGATTAGCCCTCAAAACAACCCTAAATTTGGCATAGTCACCCCCATTTCTCAGATGAGGAAACTGTTGTAGAGGGGCAAATACAGGCACTGTGCCTTGGTAGACCATGCAACACCCTGCCTGGTGCTGCCTTGTACACGTCCTAGTCCCCCTTGCTATCCCCCAGGGGACAGACCCAGCACTGGCTGTGGAAAACAATTTACTTGGGGATGAGAGCTGATCTTCCAGAGAACAGCAGCTCCCTTTGGGTGAGAGATCTGGGCAGTTTGACTGCCAGGACTTGGTCCTGCAAGAAGAGGCTGAAGCTCAACACCCAGATTTGGAGGAGGCAACCTGTATTGCTGAGGGTGTCAGGAAGGACAAGGGACACCCACACATGTCCCAGGCAGGCACAGCCTCACTCCTCCCTGACACTCCTCAAAAGACATATCCACCTATTTTGCTTGGACTTACAAGGTCACAGCTGGTGGGAAAATAATGCCTTCTGGGTGAGGATTGGCCCCCTGGCTCACTGCCAACCCTGCGAACTCTGACCTCAAGGGCCTCCAGGTTTGGTGCCAGGCCGGTGGGTGGGGGGGAATAGCGTGTTATGGTTGGAGGAGGCCCCCGGATGCCTGGCTGAGTGAGTGTTCTATGTCAGAGTGGGAGTGAGTGGGGCTGAGCTCGGGTACAGGAGTGGGTGGTTGTGTGCGTCAATGTGTGGGGGGAGAATCTGTGTGCGTGCGTGTGTGTATGGTGTGCCTGTGAGCAGGTTTTGTGTGTGTCTGCCTAGGCCGTGTACGTCAGAAGCCTGGACTGGCTCTGGGATCTGTTGTGTGTATGTGCCGTTTGCAGAGCATGTGGCATTTTCATGCGTTTCTTTTTCTGTTTGTGTCCACGCAGGATGTAGCATACATACATGTGTGTGACGCTGGAGTTTATGCAGCCATTTAGCATCCAGGGGAATGGGAAGTGTGCTGACAGGGCAGTGCTCGCGTGCCACTGCAGTTTGCTTGCAGCCAGAGTGTGGTGTTTCTTTATGTGCAGCTTAAGCCTGTGTGTGTGTGTGACTGGTATGTGTCTGTGTGTCGTGTGCTTGCAGGTGCCAGCGGGCCCTCAGATCCCAGTGGGGTCTGATTCTGACACTGTTTGGTATGTCTGTAGGTGATTCTGTCCTAGAAGAGAGACATGAGTCAGTGTGTGTGTGTGTGTGTGTGTGTGTGTATGTGAGCGCGCGCGCGTCCGATCTATAGGATGTCTTTTTTTTTTTTTTTAATATTATGGCCAGCTCAGCCTGCCCTGGGGGTGGGGCTGGCGCAGCAAGTCGTGCTGAGGATTGAACCATGGTCCCTGCAGTTGCCTAAGCTTGCCTAAGCAGGCACTTTAGACCACTGAACCATCTCGCTGGCCAGATGGGGATGAGTCTTGTCTTCAGGAACTTAAAAAGCTAACTTTGAGGAAGCCTCTAGCCACTCCCTCACCAAACCTTTGTCAGGACCTCCACTGCCAACCAGAGTGGCCAGCTCTGTGCCCACCTTCCTAGCAATCCCCTCCTGAGGGAGCCTTGAGGCTGCAGGATGCTGGGCCAGGTCAAGGTCACATAGTAGAGAGGACAAGGGCTCTGCCTCCTCTGGTTTCCCACGCAGCACTGGCTCACCCAGGTCCCCACCGCTTAGGCTGCCGGCATCCTGTGCCCTGCCGGGTCTCCCTTGGAATGAATTTTAATTTCTGCTGGCTCGGGGCAGGCAGGGCACAGTGAGCTCCCAGCCAGTGGTAGAGATGGCTGCAGGGGCTGCCAGACCTTGGTCACAGAGTGACAGGAGAGAGGCCAGATTTGAATTTCAAAGGCAGTCCCGGCTCCAAGTGAGTGTGTGTTGTGCAACTGTGTGCGTATCCCTTGTATCCATTAATGTGCAACTGAGAGGTGTGGCGTGGGTATGGGTGAGTGGGTTTTGCGATCGTGTCTCTGTGAGGCCATGTGCAAGCCCTTGCACAGGCCACATCAATGTGCTTGAGGGTTCATGGGTGACTGCTACTGCAGGAATGCCCAAGAGCTGTCAGCATCACTTGCATTTGTGTCTGCAAGAGTACATTTTTAGGAATGAATGAATCTGTGTGTGTCTGCTGTGTCTTTGTGCGTCCATATCCTAGGTCCTGCATGTGTCTGTCTGTGTACCTGTGTGCTCAGTGTCCATGTTACCTTGGCAATATCTGCGGGGGTGTGAGGGTGTGTCAGGGTGTCTGTGCAGGTGTGTGGGTGAGCATTTGCGTCTCAGTATGTCTGTGTGGGCGAGGAACTGTAGGGACCAGTCTGTACCAGCACATCTACGCCTCTGTTTGTGTTCTGCTGCTGTGTGTCTTCAGACACATCAGTGCATTTGTGTGTTCGGGTATGTGTCGCTGTGTATCTCTGTGCGTGTTTGTGCCTTTGAGTGCTGGTGTGTCAGTATGTGTGGCTATGAGTATATGAGTGTGCAACAGGGGCACAGTGAGTGGAAACACAGGTGCAAATGGGCGCAGCAGCCTCCATCCTATCTGGGTGCTAGGAGGGGCCTGAGAGGACCACCCTTCTCTCCTCACATGGACCCAGGCGCTGACCCATAGGCACTCAATGGGCTCTCAGGAGCCAATGGCCGGAGAGGATGGGCTGTTAACAGGGTGGCACTGCTTCCTCCACCCTGCTCATCTGTCTTGGGCAATGAACCTTTGCAGTCTGTGGCAGCACTGAGACTCTAGCTAGAGCATAGGCAAGGCTGCCCAGTCTGGAGACGGTGGTGTCGGTGAATAAGCCTGTCACACATGTGTCCCAACTCTACATTTCTGGGCTTTCCTGATGTCTATGGGAGTCTGGTACAGGCTCTGATATTGGCTCAGGGGAAGCCTACTGGTACACACTTGAGAGTGCACACACACAGACATATTTGTCTGTAGGCCTCACACTCACTTTTTTTTTCTCACACTCACTTTAACAATCCCACCACTCCCTAAGTCTGGGACCCTTTGGGAGTAAATAAGCCAAGGCTCACAAGTCTCAGAGCACAGAGGCATCCCTGAGTTGCTTAACGTTTCCTCTACTTGGTTGTGCCCTAAGCTGGGACTTGGGGACCCAAGTCTCATCTCCCAGAAGCACTTGTGCAAGGTGAGGCACACTCCAAATCCAGTTTTTCTTTGCGGTTCCTTCCTTCTTAAAGCCAGAGGCAGGCAAGGGCCAGGGTGGCCTCTTCAGGGAAACCTTCCAGAGACTGGACTGGGCATGAGAAGGTGACATCAGGATGTCCAAAGGATAGTCAGGGAGGACCTAGTGAGGAAATGAATGTCTCCATATCCTCCTCTGCCAGATTAGAAGAATTCTGAGAAGGGTGGGCACTAAGTGCTCCCAGTACAGCTCAGCAAGGGGCCTGGCAATAAGGTCAGCTCTAGAAAAAACATGGAAAGAGTGGACATGTTGGCATACACCCTGTAGTCCCAACACTCTGGGGCGCTGAGGCAGGAGAATCACAAGTGAGTGCCCTGCCAGGCTAACTGAGTGACTTAACGGGACCCTGTCTCTAAATGAAAAATACAAAGCTAGGGATAGGATGTATGTAGCTCAGTATGAAAATCCTAATTTCAATCCCCAGTATCACACACACACACACACACACACACACACATACACACACACACACACACACACACACAGAGCCTGGTATACTATCCTACCTCTTCTACCTAGTATTCTCTCTCTCTCTGTCTCTCTCTGTCTCTCCCCGCCCCCCACCGCCAGTCGTATTTGGAGAAGGCTGTGTGAAGCGAGAGGTCAGGCTAGAAATACATCACTAAGGACCTTGTAAGGAAAACCAGAGACAGGTTTTATTTTGAAAGCAAAAGTTAGATCTACAAAGGGCTTTGGACAGGAAAGAATCCTAAGTCAGTTTAAGAAACAACTGGGGCAAATGGAAGGTGAATCTGAGGTGAAGGGGACTGGTCACAAGCTGATTTGTTCAACAAGTATTTATTGAGAGTTTACCACAAACATCTAGCACAGAGTGAAGCTAACAGACACACTCTCGGACACCAAGCACTGTCTAGAACCTGACCACGTACCTGCTGTGCCTGCGCAGTGTTTACCTTCAGGACAGCCAGAGAGAGCAGCATCGGCACGCAATGCCTGTGTTAAGTGCAAAGAGGAAAATGGTGTCCGGTCAGGGGCAGGAGCAACGGAGGAGAACAGGGGCTGCTTCAGTGCTGTGGTCAGTGAAGATGTCTCTGAGAAGGTGACATCTAAGCAGACACCTGAGGGAGGCAAGGGATATTTAGAGGAAGCGCTGTCCAAATAGGGGAAATTGCAAGTGCAAAGGCCCTGAGGGGAAGCGTGCCATTTACTCAGATGAGGAAAGACTTGTGGGAAGTCGATGAGTTCTATTTTGGATTTGCTGCACTGAGGTGCCTTCAGGACATTCAGACAGTGACCAGGAAACAGGAGCGATTTGGGTGAAGATAGGGATTAAAGCAAACGGAAGCCTGGGAACTGACACAGAGGATCACTGCAGGGATTCAAGCTGTGAGCAACTTGGGGCGCAGGAGTCAGTTCTGAGGGCACTGGTGGCCAGGGCTGGGGAATGAGGGGGTGGGGACTAAAGTGACACCTGCCGGAGGCCTGAGAGAGCAGAAGTCAAAGAAACTGGCTGTGCTGATGCTGAGACCCCTTTCAAGATGGCCTCGGCTGGTCCTCTGGGTCCCACTGCCCACGCCCTCTCAGCCATCAGAGCCAATGTGTCCACTACCAGGCTTCCTTCCTCTAGCCTGAGGACGGATCCTCAAGTCGATCCACAGCCCTCTTCCGGCTGTGTGCAAACCTGAGGGGCAAGAGAGCTCTGACCAAGAGCCTGCAGGCCAGGGGCCCAGCTCTCCTGTGCCCTCTGCGCCCGTTTCTCCTGGCACTGGGATTTGGAAGCACGACCCTACAGCCCTAGACTGATCAGAGTCTTAGGGGCTGCTTCACCACATCCAGGTGGGTTCAACGCTGATACCTGCCTGGCGAATGACTTAGGGCAGGAGGTGTCACACTGAGGGGCAGCATTTGCAATTCCCATGGTGTAAATCCTCCCATGATGACCAGTTTAGAGGTGAAGTCAACTGGCTGGCAGGATTCTGAAACACTTGATGATCAGCTCCCACAGAACCACAGTGGGAGGAGCCAGCTCTAGCTCCTGCTACTCCTGACCCTCTCCAGAGAGATGGGAGGAAAAACAGGAATCGGATCTGCCTGTCAGTTGGGGGGCGGGCGGGGAGCCAGGCTTTCCAATCCCATCCTGCTTTAACACCTAGGTCTCTCCCTTGGGAAAAATGCTGACCCTTCTGTTTGCCCCTCTCGCTTCCTGGCTCTAACCACCTGACACCCTGGCCATACCCTCCACTCACTGTATTTCCTACTCAAAAGATGGGCTGGTGCCCATATAACCTCTACTTTCCCTGACTCCTTCTTTAGAAGCAGATTCCAGAAAGCCATGGACCATGCCACCCTGATCCAGCTGACCTGAATGTGTGGCCCAGCTCTGCCACCAGCTTCTGAGAAGTGTCCTCAGTTTCCCCATCTGAGATGGCCAGCCAGGAGGAGCCTCTTATGCAGTCCTGTCAGCTGGGAGACTCTGTGCTTTCTGTCATTTCCTGCCTCAGCCCTGATGGCAGCTCAGGGCCTCCTTTCTCAAACACATTTCCCCAGACCCTCTCTGCTCCTGCGGCCCCCCACTGCCTCTGGCTCCCCAGGCTCCCCGATAAGGGGCCCAACTAATTACATTAGGATTTCATGCCAATTAACAAACAATTACACGGGCAAATTGGTGCCTAATTTGGAGCAATAACAACAGCTCCATTGGCCAAGGACAGATAGTTGCAGACAATACTGTTCATGCAGCCTGGCCCTATCATAGCCCCTGGAGGATGGAAGCCCCCTTTTGACCCAGTTCTAGGCCCACACCTGCAGTTCTTTTAGGATCCTTCAGCAACCATTTATGTTGATTACATGGTTGAAGAAAAATATAAAGGGTGAAAGTGAGGCAGTGGGAACACACGTAGCCCAGGCAGGCTTCCTGGAGGAGGCAGGGAGAAAAAGGAAGATGGAGCCTGAGGGGCAGTAATGCTGCTGAACCAAGGCTTGGGTGTTGCCATGAGTCACTTGAGCTGAAAGCTGGTGGAGAAACCAACAGAGCCAGTGCGCAGGATGGTGGGCCATGCTGAGACTACAGATGTTTGGAGGGACAGATTGGGACTGTCCTTCTAGGGCATTTAGCATTCTCTTGGAGGCCTAGGGAGCCACTGAAGGTTCATGGAAGGAGGAAAATATAGTGTTCATCTTAGACACTGACCTTGGGTCCCCTCATAGCCACCAATCCACCTTTAGTTTGCCACGAGGTCTCACCTCCTCTCCCCTTGAACACAGTAGCTTCAGTCCTGTCCCAAAGCCATTTCTTGGTGCATTTTTTCCAAGTGATCACTCTGAGGAACAAATCTGCCCATACTCCTCCCTTACCCTCTGTGGCTCCCCAGTGCTGTCAGTACAAAGCTCCAGCTCCCAGCTCCGCATCTCTGCCCTGCGCCACCTGGCACCTGGGGACCTCCAACCTTTTCCTCTGTCCTCACCTCCACCTCTGCCCTGTGCTGCCAGGGCTCCCAATGACAGACTGTGCCACGTTCCTTCTCATCTTCATGCCTGCGACCACGCCATTCCCTCTGCCAGGACTCCTCTCCCAACACCCCTGCTTGTCACTAAGTGCATCCTCCCAGAACTGGCCTATAGATTCCTTTATCTGGGACACGGGTCCCCACAACAGATCTTGTGCCTCAACAGTCTGTTCCCCATGGCCTGGGGCACTCCACATCGCCTTCACCTAACACTGAAATTGAATGAACAGAAAAGACGAAGGGAAGAGATAAACAGTAGGGCACAGTGAGGCCAGGATCCAGAGAAAGATTCAATCTGGTAGTGCATCTGTCCAAAGGGAGAGCTGTGTTAGCCTTCAGCCCTTTGCCCTCTGGAGCCACACCCTGTCCTCTCTACCAATCGCAAACTAGCCTACCTCCACCACCCCCAGGCAGGTGTTTCCCTCTCTGTCTTTAAAAATGCACCACAGTGGGGCATGGTGGCGCACGCCTATAATCCCAGCACTTGGGAGACTGAGGCAGGAGGATTGATGCGAGTTTGAGACAGCCTGGGCTACAAAAGTGAGTTCAAGGCCAGCCTGAACTACATAGCGAGACCCTGTCTCAAAAAGACAAAGATAAATAAATAAATAATCAAAGTCAGATTACTTCTTATTTAAAAACGTTAAAAAAAAAATGCACCACAGAAATTTGCCATAGCTGGGGCCGGTGAGATGGCTCAGCAGTCTAAAGCGCCTGCTTAGGAAAGCTTAGGCAACCGCAAGGACCCCAGTTTGACCCCTGCACCATATGCTGTGCTAGCCCCACCCCCAGGGCAGGCTAAGCCAGCCATAACATAAATTAAAAAAAAAAAAAAACACTTGCAAAAAAAAGAAAAAAAGAAATTTACCATAGCTAAGGACTCCTCTCAAATCACGGCACCTCTCCTGAGGGCAGTGGTAAAGCCAAGGGGCTGCAGCGTGAACTGTGGCAGACTTGAGGAGGGACCTCCTGAATCAGCACTAAAGGAGCAACCGATGAGGAAGGGAGGGGCGTGGTGAGACCCAGGGAGGCCAGGAGTGGAACCCTGACTCTGTCAGGAGCAGGGGGTAACCTGGCTGACTTTCCCAGGAGCCTGAGTTCTCACTTGGGGGGCTGCCTACTCCATCGCAGGGCCCATCACTCATGTTAATTACCGAGAAAAGGGCGATTTCTTCTCATTCCCAGACTCTAAACGACAGTATCATTAGGCTGCTAATATGTGGAGAAATTGTGCGTGTCTGTCTTGGAACATATCCTGATCCAGAAGGGGTGAGGGTGCCCCAGGCAGGGGTTGGTCTCCAAGATGCTCCCTGAGGCAGAGGGTCAATCTCTGAAAGAGAGGCTGTGCCACCTGGCTGAAGGGGTCTCCCTCTCTGTTCAGTGGGCGCCAATGATGGTGACTGAGTCATACGCACTGAAGGCATAGATACATGGTGTGCAACACGCAAAGCTCGCCAACTAGGAACAGAGCTGCTCTCAGACTTACACAAGAACACAGACCCTTTGGCTCTGCTGAACTTGAACTCTGGCCCGTCTGCTTCCACAGCCCTTCCCAGTCATACCTATATCCTTTCCTCTGAACTCTGTTCACCTCAGCATCAAGAGGCAACTGAGCACCATCTTACCTCTGGGAGGGAGGCGCTGGCTACTTCTTCCCATCTTCCCTGAGCAAGGCCCAACCCCTAGAGGCAAGAAGAATGCAACCTCCCAGCTCCAGAATAATAGCCACTGCTCCAGCACTCTACATGCCTCTTCACACCCTGCCTTATGTCTAGTCCTCGTTCCAACTCACTTGTCACACCAAGAAACTGAGCCCCAGATAGGCGAGGTCACCTGCCTGAGCACAGGTCTCAGAGCTAAGCTAATGCAGATTCTCCCCATGCTCAAACTCAGGCTACAGACCATCCTTGGCAAATCCACGCAGCACTCCAGGAACACGCTCTCTTTCTAGCTTTTGTCCTCACGAGCTGAGGTGGGTGAAGCAGAGGCAGGATGTGCAGAAGTAATTATAGCTCACCGTGATCCGTGCACAGCACACAGAGGAGTACAAAAGGTTTATTCTCGCCAGTAATCACAGAGATGCAAATTAAAACAACAACACAATACCATCTTTACCTGTTGAAATTAATATGAGTTTTTGTTTTGTATTGTTTTGTTTTGAGACTACATCAGTGTTGATGAGAACTGAAATCTGAGCCATGGTGACTCTGTTGATAGAAGGGGAAATTAGAACAACTATTCTGGAAAACCACTGGGCAGTGGTATCAAGAGCTGTAAAAACAGACATGCTCTCTGGTCCTATTAATCTTCTTTTAGGAATTCAGTCCAAGAAATAACCAAAGATGCTGAAAAGGACCCATGTACAAGGATGCTTATTGCTGTTATTTATAACTGTGAAAAATCACAAACAACATAAATGTCTAGCAATCGAGGGCTGGTTAAATAAATTATGATACTTCCATACATAAGAATGCTATGCAAACATTAAAAATCATGTTCTTGAAGAATTTTTAATAACCTGGGGAAATACTCACTATTTTATAAGTAAAGCACAGAGGCTGGGGAGACAGCTCCCTGGCACAGCACCTATCTGGAAAGTGCAAGGTTATGAGTTCAAAACCCTGGTCCTGCCCAAAAATTAAAAAAAAAAAAAGTAAAGCACAACAAAAACCAAAACTGTCCATCTAAGATGGCCTTGATTGTACAAAAAAATTTAATCAATTCATGTAGAGAAAGTCTGCAAGGAGATAAATAAAGTTAATCTGAGAGGATACAGGTAATTTTTTTGTTTGTCTCGGTATACTTTCCTATTTTTTACAAATCTATGATTTTTCAGGAAAAATTCATTAGAAATACATGCAAACTGGGGGCTGGGCACAGGAGAATCAAAAGTTTAAGACCAGCCTGGGCAACTTGGCAAGAATGTGTCTCAAAATAAAAAGATACAGGGGCTGGGGAGATAGCTATAGGGCACAAGTGCCTGACTGGCAAGTGCAAGGTCATGAGTTTGAACCCTGGTCCTGCAAAAACAAAATAAAAAAAATACAAAGGGATGAGGATGTAGCTCAGAGGTAAAGAATTTTTCCTAGAATGTGTGAGGCCCTGGGTTCAACCTCCCATACTAAAAAAGAAAGAAAAGGGAAAAGAAATGCATGTGATGTACCCAAGTGGGTGGGAAGCTCAGGGCGTCATGAGGCGCAGGCTCCACACCCAGCTTGGGAGCGGTGCAGTCCAGCAAGACTTGCTGCACAGGTGATGCCTACTGCGATGCCTGCAGGAGCCCCAGTGAGAAAGCTCTGACCAGAGAAGGAACCCTTAGTGTTCTAGGCTGGGAAAGGGATGTACAAAGGCCAGGGAGACCCTGGCAGCTCCCAGAAACCCCCAGTAGTAGGAGCTGCGGGGACCAGACAAGGGAAGTTCCAGATGACCCAGCTAAGGAGCTGAATGCTGAAGGTCCTGAGAGGGAGTGACAGGAACTAACTGTGTTTTGAAAGATCCTTGTGCCACAGAATGGAGGGGAACAGGAATGTGGGAGATGGGCTGAAGCCAGCCGGTGGAACCTAGAAAGCATCAGGGCTGCGGGCTGGGTGGGAGAGGAGTTGTCTAGGTCTGGGCTGAGGGAGGAGAGGAGGGGCTGCTGGAGCAGTGATTACCAACAGATTTGACAGGACTTGTGATTAATTGGAGAGGGGAGGCAGGGTGGGGGAGGGGCTGAGCGCGACTACACACAGATGCGAGGCTCTGAAGGTTTCCACTGTGCTTTTCTCCACAGTTCTTTCTCCCTCATTCCCTCAGATGGGTAGATTGGGGTTAGTCTGATATTTGACTGCCCTCCTGGGAAAAGCCGAGCCTCGTCACCATGCCCCAACTCACCCCTGCATCTTGATGCTCTTTCCCACTGCCCTGCCTGGCTGCATGATATAGGGTAAGCAAAAGGCCACAGAGATGAGGGGTGTGGGCAGGGGCATGGCCAGGAGGGCTAGGGCTGAGGCCCTCCCTGGACACGGACACGCACTGCCACCCTCGCCCAGGAACATAGCAAGCACAGGCACCCATAGGGCCTCTGAGAATCAAGTCGCCAGAGCCCAACAGAGGCTGCCCCACCGTCACACGCCTCACAGTTACACAGTCAGCTCCAGCCTGGGTCGCACACACAGGCCATTGTGCTCTGCCCGAATCCCCAAGGTCCTCCCGCCTGTGCCACTCCAGGCCCCACCCCCGCTCCTCCTCCCTCCAGCAGGACAGGACAGAGGGCTGGCTGGCAGAGGGGCCAGCACAGGGGACTGGCACAGGGACCTGCAGCCAAACGGGGCAGCCCCACCAGGAGGAGGCCTCTGAGAAGGGGTTGCCACGGCAACAGGCTCCTGCAGAACCAACCAGAGGCTTAGATTCTCAGCTCTTATTTTTAGAAGTTGGGGCTTGGACTGCTTGCCCGAGGGCACAGATGCCAACCGGAACCCTCAGGGGTTTGAGTGGACATTGCCCACCTTGGGCTTCGTCCAAAGGGCCGCTCCTGCCCCAAAGTCACGCCCAGGGGAGGGCTGTGAATTCCCTCTGTCTTCACACTGACCATGGGCTTTCTACTAGCAGCACCCTTTCCCCTCCAGGTCCCCAAGTTGGGAACCCAGTCTGCTGTCCCACTGTACTGCCACCTGTTGATGGCTGTGATTCAACGCACAGAGTGTCAGGGAGCGAAGGAGTGGAGATTTAGCCCGATTTGTATGGTGGCGTATGTGAGGCTGTGTTTAGCTCTCTGAATGAGTGTGTTTGTTATGTGTTGGGGCTGCTGTCCCCTTCTGCCTGCGTGTGTACATGTGCATGTGTGAGTTTCCTTTTCCACAGGAGCCAAACACAGGGTAGACACTACCCTTCACTTCCTCCCCAGCCTGGATTGCTCCGAAAGGTGGTGGGGAGATCTCATGCTGGAAGGGTGGTGGCCTTAGTGTACCCCTCTTGTGCAAACCATATCTTGAGCAGACGGCTTCTGAATTGGACAGAAGGGTGGTGGCAAGACAGACAGGCTCAGACAGATCCAGGTGGACAGAGCCAGAGTGAGAGGGATCAAGAAGCTGGAGCAAGCTGACTTTATGGCGACTCCTCCAGCTGCTGGGGATTTCTCTGTTAATCTGGGACTGCTCTGTTTGCATCTAATTTGCCTACATTTGCATAACAAGGGCCTCACTGGCATCAGAGATCGGAAATTCCTGGCCTGGGTAATTGTGTGAAAAAAGCCTCTGGAGACTGAGTAGGAATCCTGAGGGTCCCCAAGCAGAGGCTGGGAGCTGCTGTTTTGCTGTTGAAGGTCTCCTCCAAACCCAGGAGACCGACTTCTTAACCCTTACTGCAGGAAGGTGAGGGACAGCTGAGAATGGAGTGGGAGGGCTAGTGAATCAGGGCATCTTGCAAGCCCTCCAGCACTGGCACCCAGCATGGAGCTGGGCATAGAGTATTCCTGTGGGTGGAAGAGCCTGAACTTGGTAAAGTTCAAGCTGGGCTGGGGGAAAGCTGGGGGTTGAGGGTATCCTCAGCCACCTCTGCTCCTCAGCCACCTCTGCTCCTGCCCACCTTCTACAGGAGAGATTATCTGGCTACAATGACTGGGATCATGTCCTAGACCCTAGAATTTACCAACTCCCGGACTCTCAGACCTGGGCCACAGAAATAGCTGCTCTGGACCCCCCACCTTAGACATCACAGCTCTGGCCCTTGTCTGTGTGGGATGAGGAATTGGAAGGTCCACAGGCCTGCTAGGTTGTACCTGTCCGGAGCTCCAGCCTCTTACAGACCATATCTCAACCCAGGACCCTAGAATTTACTAGCCAGCTGCCAGGGCCTGTACAGGCTTTGTCCCCCCTCCAAGGGTGGCAATTTGCTACTACTGTGGACCAGTGGAGACTAGAGAGCTGGAGTGTCCACAGGCACCTGTACAAGACCCTGGGCTGCAGGATGGAGCCCAGGGTAGGGTAGGAAAGGGGATGGAATGAGGATTACAGGCCTCCTTTAGCATCCTTCCCCTGGCTCTTTAAACTTTGCAGTGACTCTGACAAGCTGTTTGACCTTGGGCAAGTTACTCAACTTCCCTTTGCCCCCAAGTGGGGTTAATATAGTAGTTGCCTCTTAGAGTTGTTATGAGAACATACTGAGTAATTCACATAAAGCACTTAGAACAGTGCCTGGCGCAGGGCAAGAGTGTGTGTGTTAGCTATTATTATCCATCATCCTGGGATTTAACATTTTTCCCTCCAGCTACAGAAGCATTATGTTTTTCATCTTGAGAAACTGAGGAAGAAGTAGAATCTGAGCACAGCCTTTCCACTCCCCACCTGCTCTCTAAGCCCAGGCCCCTGTGCCACCTCCCTAGAACCTGTAACCTGAGACCAGGATCCAGAAGGCAGCCAGGCCACTGGAGGGAATGGAATGATTTATTTAATGTCCTTTTTGGTTGAATAAATGAATAGCAAAGATTAAAGGAATACAAACCAAACCGAAGCTGGATAGACTGCACAGGACAGCCGGGCAGGCAGATGTTTTGACTGTGGGGCCTTCAGTCCATCTCCCTGACCATCCCTTCCTTCTTCCTAAACTGTTTTCATTCAATGGCGGGAGGGGGGCAGTAAGGCTGGCCAAGTACACTGCAAGAGTATCCTGAATGAGGGAGTGGCTCATCCCTGCGGGATTAGAGATAGAGTGTCCACTTGTGTCCTAGGTCCCTCTGTGTCCCATGCATGTCTGCGTGTGGGGCAATGTTTCTGAGTGTTCTAGCACTCCTCCTTGTCTGAGAGTGAGGGACCCTGGGGCAGGTCCTCTCATTTTCTGGTGCAAGGGGTGAGGGAGATATTGGTAAGCCTCATTGCATCCTAATTTACAGGCCCGCCCCCTCGGGCA
>PVKN010024325.1:0-14474 GCA_004027915.1 Capromys pilorides
ACTGAAATAAACAGCTGTTGTACTGCTGATGTGATTTAAGTCCAAGAGTATTGATCCATATTTGGGGATGGATTCTCACATTATAAATAATGTGATACCATTGAATAGCAGTGTCTATGAAAAATTAAATATGTCAGAAGAATCATTATAGAAAGAGGTGATAAATATACTCAGGTTATATCTAAAGAATTAAGTTTTACCGTGGAGAGCACAAGAGATAAATAAGACCACATTCCAAGGAGAGTGGAGTGCGAGGACTCACGATACTCTGGGAAAAGAAGGCTACACTTGAGGATTTGGGATTGGAAGTATACTTGAGGAATCATTATTCCTCCTTTTGAATGTTGAAAAAGGTGTCATGTAGAACAGTTAAGGGTTTTCTCAGAATACTTAAAATCATATCTTCCTTCCCTTCCCCTTATCAGTAGCAGATACAGCTTTTATAGAATTTAAACGTTAACAGGGAACCCTCCTAAGAAAAAAATATAAAGAATATGAGCAGAAAATTAGGAAAACATATATAAAGTTGTATATAAGCATTGAAGGTGCCTGTGAAAAAGGATCCCTGAGGTATCATCTGCACTGGATGGACAGTAAAACTACCATATTCAAACTTAATGCCAGCAAAACTGCATTACTAGTTTTCAGAACATGCCATTTTCTCTTCCCTCTATGGCTTTCTGTAAAGTATTCTCTTTGTCTCGAATGCTCTTTTCCCAGCTTATCTACTTGGTAGTTTCTAGTCATGTTTCAGCTCTAATTCAAAGATTGTCACTTCATTGAGGCTCACTGCATGTTTCCAAGAAGACAAGTATTCCTTTTTCTGTGCCCCCCCCCCACTTGTACATGCTTTTGCTGCAGCACAAGGCTTATTGTTTGATTTTTATTGGTGTATTGGTCTAGTTTCCTTTGCACTATGTGAGTCAAAATGCACTGTAATAATACTCTAAAACCCCCAGTGGCTTAAAGCAACAAAACTTATTTCTTGCCCACATGGGGAGTCAGCTATTTGTAGTGCTGGAAATCAGGACTAGGGTCTCATGCGTGCTAGACAAGGATTCTACTACCACTAAAGTACATTTCCATCTCCTTGTTCTTCCTTTTGGCTGCAGATAAGTAGAGCACTCATCATCTGGAACATTACCAGTTTGTAGGCCACGGAGAAAATAATGAAGTAAAGCACATACTTTCTTCTAAACTTTCCCCTGAGGTGACACATTTGCTCACTTTTCACTGGTTATAATTAACTTGAGGTAGATATGGATGTCAATGTGTCCATGAGAACAAGCCCAGAGTAGTAATAAATAGTTTAGTAGCCACTATAGATTTTCAACTTCTTAACCCCAGAAATGGAATAAATTTAGTAAATACTGTACAACTTTTGGGATGGTAACTTTGTGTACTTAATACAAACACCATTTCTAAAACCACCTTTCAGTGTTAGTAGGCATTGAGTGGGTATCTATTCTCTGGAGTCAGGTGTGAACTGTTCTAACCACCTAGTAGAGATACTTTCAAGGTAATTTATACTAAATGGATATTTGAAATATAGTCTTTAAAGTCTTTTCATTACTGTTCTCCAATACAAAAATACCCTGAAACAAACAACAAAAAGTACAAGGGTAGTTATCTCTAGGGATAGGCCTAGGATGGGCCTAGGAGTTAGGAGGCTGGGGATGGAAATGAATCCTGAAAGGGTGGCCTCTCACCCCCTTTTCAGTGCTACTAACCTCTCACTAAGTGTACACTAAGTGTACAACCTAGTAATGAATGGAATCAAGGCAGTAGCACTCAGACCCAAGTGGTACCAGCCAACCAGCTTCCTGACTGACCTGAACAAGGCTTTGGCGGTCCATCTTTGTGGAAGGCATGTAAACCAAGGTGGTGGGTTCCTCAGACCTGTGAATATAGGTAGCCAGGCAAAAATGGGATCTTCAACAGCGGTCAAAGATCCAGTTAGCATCTTGAAGAGCTAGGGGCTGGAGCATGCTACAACCCTTAACCCAATAGTCCTTGGGCTGCCTACAATTCAGGAAGCAGTTCCAAACCCTGGCCAGGCCTGGAGAGCTGTCTTGTGAAGTAGAGGGAACTTGGGAGCTAGCACAAACCACAGGGAGCAAAGGCAAGACAAGTGCATTCAAGTCAGTGCACTCAAGAGAATGTCCTGGTCTTGGTTTACAATGCTCTGTTCTCAAAATTAACCAATGAATAAAGCAACATCCAGTGTATGTGTGTGTGGGGGGGTCTTCATTCTAAGGCTTCCCTGTTTAACTTTTCTGAGCATGAAAAAGAATAAATTAGTGTTCACTTTAGAGGTGATAAGATCTCACTGGAGCAGGCTATTTCTTTTGGTACTTGAAAGAAATAAGAATTAAATTGAAAAATAAAAGAGAGCACCTCCCTGAACCTTCAATAGAGTGGTGACTACTAAATGCAGAAGGTGGAGTCAACAGAGGGCAAAAGTAGGCCAGCTATGATTTTGACTTGCTTTATACTTGAGGATTTGGGGTTGGAAATAGACTTGAGTTCTTTGCAACTTTTCTCTTTGTTTTCTACAGAACTCTGACTATGCTAAGCTACACTGCCAAGGTCCTGCCTACACACATTCCTAAAGAGGGAAGGTTTCATGTGTGTGTGTGTGTGTGTGTGTGTATTTTAAGGTACTGGGGATTAAACCCAGGGCCTTTACACCGAGCTATATCCCCAATTTCCTTAATTTAAGTTAATGTTACATTTCATTTATTTTGAGACAGGGTCTCAAAAAATTTCATGGTGCTAGGGTGGTCTCAAACTTGTAGGCCTTCTGCTTTAGCCTCCCATTGTGCTGGAATTACTGGCTTCCACCACCATGCCAGGTTCTATGTGTTCTTTTTTGTTATATATTCCTACTGACTAATCTTGGTCTAATCACTCAGCCCCACTGTCAGTTTTCTATTGAAACATGATTAAGTAATGCAGTCCCACTCTTCGGGGTACAGTATCTAGAGGGTTTCACAATGATCCAGCACCTGACATACTGTCCTAGGCTTTGCTACGACACTGCTTCTAACAAAACTAGGCTATACTAAACTAAAAGGAATAGAATTATTTACCTCTATACCAAGAAGATTGGGAAGGCCCCCAAATCTGCATGTGGTGTGTGCCTGGGCAGACTTGGAGGGGTTTACACTGTGTGACCTAAATTTCTTATGAGATTGTCTAAAACAAAGAAGCAGGTCAGCAGGGCTTATGGGGACTCCTTGTGTGCCAAGTGTGTCCATGACAGGATCAAGCGTGTTTTCCTTATTGAAGAGCAGAAAATCGTGGTGAAAGTGTTGAAGGCACAAGCACAGAGTCAGAGGCTAAATAAAACATGAAGCTGTTGCATTAATAAAAGATAGAAAGGCTTTTTAAAAAAGTAATACAGCCTCTCCTCTGTAAATGTGAAAATGTTATAAATATTATGGATGCACCTTGAGACAATAATATTAAGTGAAAAAATCAGACACACAAGTTTAAATATAACATGGTTTCTCTTACAAGAGAAACACAAAACATAAAGAACAAAATAATAGATACTAGAAAATAGAAGATAGATCTTTTACAAATAGGAAGGAGACCAAGAGATGGAGGATGTGTGGAAGGATTGCCTATAAGCTTCAGATTTTTTTTATGAAAATGTAAAATATGCATAGAAGTAAAATGAATGAACCATATGTATCCCAGTCCAACTTGAATAATTTTAAATTTGTGGTCATATTTGTTTCATCTATTTCCATCAAATTTTCCACTAGAAAATGATTTTGTGGGTTTTTTCCACCTCTAGTAATTCCATGTGAGAAAGTATTGTATCCATAAGTACTTTGTTTGGTATGCCTCACTGGCCAGTTGAAACTTTTATTTGTGACATAACCAAGACACTGTTACCTCATAAAGCCATATTAACAGTGATTTTTTAATGTTTAATGCCCAATTGTGGTATGAGGTCCAAAACATGACTACCATCAATCCTTTACCTCCCTGTATAGGACATTAGCTTCTCCCATGAAGAGATGGAATTTATCTAACCTCCGCTTAATTCAGGAATAGGCTCATAGTTTGTGTTGTAACCTGTAAATGTTGTGACAAAAAGTCAGAAATAACTGCTGGTTCCAGGCCCAGTCTTTAAGATGACTGGCAGTTTTTGCTGGTTCTCTAGGATGTCATCTATCATTGATTATTCTTGACCATCATGCTGTGAGAAAAGCCAATTTTCCATGTAAGAGAGTGAATCTGAGCTTGCATGATGTGGTACACACCTGCAATCCTGACACTTGGGAGACCGAGGCAGACTGAGGAGGATAAGATCAAGATCAGCCTGGGCTACACAGTGAGTTCAAAGCTAGCTTGGACTATATAGTAAGACTCTTGTCTTGGAAACAAACCCACAAATGTATCTTACATACAGACTCAGTCTATCCCAACTGTTCCAGCTGAGGTGTCAGACATGTAAGTGAAAGAAACTACCTTGTGCATTCTAGCTCCAGGAGGTACCACAAAAAACAGAAGAATCTCTGGGGATGAGCTCTGCACAAAGTCACAAGATGTATGTTGTTTAAACCATTGGGATTGGAGCATTTTTAAAAACATGGAAATAGCCTAAAATACCAAAGTATGTTCATATTTTTCCTGATTGCTCCCAAAATAGCTTTTTAAACTGTCGTTTTATTAGAGTTACAATGCAAGGCTCATGTGTTAAAATGAGAGGATTGGTGAGATAGTTCAGTGGACTAAGTGCCTGCTTAGGCAAGCACAGGGATTGGAGTTCCATCTCTGGCACCATGTGCCGAGCTGGCCCTACCTCTGGGCTCACTGAGCTGGCACTGAATCCAGGTGTGGTGCCGCACACCTGTAATCCCATTGCCCGGGAGGCTGAAAACACTATGAGTCCAAGCTGTGTATTGAGACCCTGTACCAAATACATTAAAAAGATATGTTTTCAAATGAAATCTTTATTTCAATCACATATAGAATTTTCTGTTACATTCTTGGCAGAAATTTATTCCCTTGTTAAATTTGTTTAATTTTTTTAGATAGGGTTTTTCTATCTAGTTCACTCTAGCCTTGAACTCACTATGTAGCCCAGGGTAGCCTCAAACCCCAGTGGTCTTCCTGCCTCAGCATCCCAAGTGCTGGGTTTCAGTTGTGTGCCATCATGCATGGCTTTGTTTGCCATTTTAATCTGCCAAATTTACCAAAATCAGCTTGAATAGATTATAACATCTAGGAAATTTAAATTTTGTGTTTCTGTTCGTTAAGCAGGTGGGCTAATAAAAATTTAACAATTATCTTTGTTAAATTCTCCAATTTTCTTTATATTAATATGAGAAATTTCGTCCTGTTTCTCATGTTGTAACTAAAGGCCCAGGAATAGCACAAACTTATGTATAGTCTTGGAATTGTGATCTGAGTTACAAATGTTGTCTAAGCTATTGGAAATATTAATAATCAGATGATACAGGATCTCATTCTGCAGCTAGGAGCTGGGCCAGCACAGTGTACAGTACTAAAATAGATTGAACCCAGTCCTTGCACTTGCTAGGCAGGCTCTTAAACTGCTGAGCTATCTCTGTAGCCCCTAACAGTCAGATGATAAGGAAGCCTGCTTTAACTCTTATAGGCTGTCAGCGAGCTTACAGGTAAAAACTCTTTTATACTACTATTTACCAATATATAGAGAGACCCTGTTTCCAAAATTAATAGAAATGGAATTAAACACATTTGAACCAAAGACCTAAAACTAGTGAAGCACAGATTTGCCTGCCTGGTCCATGATATATGAAATACAGACATATTTAAAATATGTATACATTTTTTACTCTTTTGTTTTCAAATGCTGGTCTCACCACCTTTGTAAAAGTCAGTAAAATAAAATATATTTTTCTCTAAATTTAAGATTTAATTATTGAAGGAAGTAAAATAGAACTGAATATAGGATTTCATGGTGATAAGAACTATGAGAACAGGGTTGGACAGATAGATTGGTGGTCTAAGCACCTGTCTGGCAAACACAAGGATCTGGTTTTGATCCCCAGTACTGCATGGCATGCCCGCCCTGGAAGCCCAGGCACACCAAGCTGGCCTGAAACTGGGTGCGGTAGTTCATACCTATAATCCCAGCACTGGGGAGGGTGAGAAGGAGAATCACTGAGTCTAAGCTGCATAGTCATAGCTGTCTGGAGCAAATAAATAAAAGAGTTTTTTAAAAACAACCAAAATATAAGATCTATAAGAACAATTACATATTTAAGAGATGACTGCCATAGTTTTCTTTTAGATATTATTCAAGATACAGTCTATAAAGTTTTATCATTACTTACATTTCAGAAATTTCTAACCTTTGACGTGTCATTAACTCAGATGTGATCAGAATTTCCAGTCCTTTCTTTTGCAGTTGAGGAAATTGTGATTAAGCATACTGGAAATTCTTGAGCTTCATTGTTTCAGTCTCCATTTGAATTTGACTATTAGCTCATAATAATGACTAATAGCCCTTTTTATCATGTTATTGTCATTGAAGAATTGAGCACTAAATTCCTAAATCCAGTATCTGTTGTCACTGGTGGTAGGGGTGGATGTTTGTTCAGTGAGAGTAGCTATATTAGGCTCCCGACATAAAGAGGCACTCAGTGGTGCATCAGTGGAGATCACTGATCATTCCTTCCTATTCTTTAGCGACGTTTATTTTTCTAAGAAGCTGGTTGTAAAATTTCTCTTTTTTTTTTTTTTTTTAGTGCACTTTGTACAAATTAGACTATTTTTTTTTTTATAAAGGCAGATAGCTTTGTCTGGATATTATTGTATCCATTTAGTTGTTTGTGTAAATATATTGAATTTAAGTGTTGAATATGCTAAGTACAAAAGAGAATAAATATTGTAGTTTTGAAGACCTAATTTAATTATTGCTTGGCGAAGAAAGAAGCTAATGAGTAAGCCCCTTTAGTTCTCTGAGGAAAAGTTAGATTATGTGCTTAGTACCAGTCTATAGAAGAAAATACAAGGAGCTATAATTTAGAGCAAATCCTCTGGGGTTATGGCTCCCATAGATATCAGAGCTGCTACTATCCTTCAGTTTGATGGCAGGCAAAGGCAGATATGTAAGGTCCTGCAGACAAGGAATGGTCTTGATCTTTGTATCAGTTGTTGAACCTGACTTTCTAGCATAGTTACGGTACCATCAGTGCAAATTGACCCACTTAAGTGTGATTTTATCTTATGCTTCAGAAGTCTTTTGAAATGGGCCCACTGATTTTGTTTGGAGTTTATGGAGTGGTTTATAGTGCCAGTCACTGCTATCACTGCTCAACTCATGCCAGCCAGTCATGGAGATACTGTATTTGTTCTATAGCTCGCACCCCAGCCTTAATTCTAGAATAATTGCCATTTCATAGGAGAACCTGCTGGATGTTCTTTTCTATATCTGGCCTGAGTACAACTTTTTGACATTCCTAGTACCTGACTGAGGGTATACGAATTTTTCAGATATACAGTATAAATCCACGAAAATTCTGTTTTTACAGTGTTTATAACTAGAGCTATTTTTAAGTGTAAAACGTCCATGTTTTCTAAGGATTCTGCCTCAGATTGTGCCTTTAAGATTTCAGGATGTCAGGAGCTTTTGACCATGGAATGGTCAAATTCATTTTTGTATCGAAGTTGATATTTGAAAACATTGAGCATTCAGATTCCCTCTACTGGCCTGGTATAGGCAGGTCTGTTGCATGTGTGCATGCCATTATCTCCAAAGACCAAAGATTAGGAGCAGAGCTTTATTAATACAGGCTAGCCACTGGACCTTTCCTTACAGGGTCCAAGGACATTAGCTGGTCACTGGACATTTAAGCCATCCACTAGAAAATGATTTTGTGGGTTTTTTCCACCTCTAGTAATTCCATGTGAGAAAGTATTGTATCCATAAGTACTTCAGTATGCCTCACTGGCCAGTTGAAACTCTCCTTAAATGTCCAGTGACCTCCAAATGCACTTCCCTGATCCTTACAGATCAGAAACATGTCTGCCTCCAGCCTCCTCCTTTGTCTCTCTCTGTTATATACTTCCTTGCTTTCCATGGCAACCGTGATGGAATGTTGTGGTTGTTGATTTAAGAAGTCACGGCTCTTCTTTGTAATTAGTTCTGTTTTTCTTTTATCTCTTTTATGTTTACAACACCTTAGAAGGAGTGAAGGAGTTACAGCATCTTAGCAAGGGTGGAGAAGGAGTGAAGATGTGAGGCATCTTAACATGGTTGGATTAAAGGCTAAACTAGAGCTTCTTTTGCAAGGATAAAACTGATCCATTGAGAGCCATCACTCCTTACACCATCTGTCTTTGCCTATTGGTCAGTCCATCTGTCTGTCTGTCTGTCTGTCTGTCTGTCTACCTACCTATCTACTTTGCCTGCCTGCCTGCCTGCCTCCCTCCCTCCTTCTCTCCCTTCTTCCCTCCCTCCCTGTCTGCCTCCTTCCCTCCCTCCCTCCCTCCCTCCCTTCCTTCCTTCCTTCCTTCCTTTCTTCTTTCCTTTTTTCTTTCTTAGTACTGTGGATTAAAATCAGGAAATGCCGAACTGTGTTCCAGCCCTTTTCTCTTTTGAGATGGGATCTCCCTAATTTACGAAGACTGGCCTTAAACTTATGATTCTTCCTCTTGAGCCTCTCAGGTAGCTGGGATTACAGGCACATACCACCTTACCCAGCCTGGTGTTTATAGTTCCAATACTTCAATAAGATAAGGTTGTCAAATAAATGATAAGGTCCTGGTATCAGTTAGTCTCCATTTAACAAAACTTTGGTATCTGTAGGGTCTATCAGGACTGTCCTCCCCAATTCACAAAATGTTTATGTCACACTGAATCTGTTCAACCCTAAATCAATACTCAGTACTCCATATGCTGGCCCCCAATTTGCAGGATATACTGATTACAAGCACTAATAACTTTATTTGTGGAGCTCCTGAGCTTCCTTCTGTTGCCCGACAGAAGGGGCGTCCAGCTGCTGCTGGCCAGCCTCAGGTCCTGCTATTGGATGTTTCAGGAGCAACAGTGGCAAGACGACAGAAAAGTGTTGCTATTGGAAGGGCTCAAGAAGAAAAAGCAGCAGAAAATAAAGGACATTTAGAGCTGAATCCACTGGAACCTTGAAGTCCTAAAGCTCATGAGGTGGGCCTGGTCGAGGATGACATCATCAGCATGCTGCAGCTTTTCAAGCTGCGTGCCAGGCCTCAAGATTGAGGCCTTCTTCCTCAGTATGGTGAATATGCTGGTACTTGGGCATCCCCAAACCTTTTGAACCCTTCAAGAGCTGCTGCTGCCTGAAAGAGAAGGTGTGCTCCCTGCTGCAGCCACTGAGCCTCTGCTGCGCCTTTGTCAACTGTTACTATAACTACCACAGGCACCAGAAGGTGCACTATGGCACCAATGTACACCAGAAGCCCTTACCCTTCAAATGGTGGTGCATGTTGCCCTGAGTCGCCTGCCCTGGCAGCCTTCCACCAGAGCCTCGCTGCCCCCTCCGAGGCCCCATCCTGGCCCCAGTGTGCTCCCCAAATTGGTCTTAGCACTGCAAATCGAACCCTGCACTGAGAAGCTACAATAAAGATATTTTTAATCTAAAAATAAAAATAAATTTATTTATATATATTGTTTTTTCTCTTTCTAAAGTCCTGGACCTAGGGCCTTTACATTGAACTATATTCTCTATCACACACCCCTTTCATCTTGAGGTAAATTCTCACTAAGTTGCTGAGTTGCTAAGTCTGGACTCAAACTTGTCATTTTTCTGACTTCCAGAGTACAAGGATTACAAATGTGTACCACCATGTCCAATGTTTTATTTATATTCTTACTGTTTTCTTTATTTATGATAGCAACACATGATTGTAACAAATGCAAATATAGAATACATTAATTTTTTAAAAGTTCTTTTTCCTCCTATAAAGTTACTTACTGTTTAATAGATCAGTATTCAGTTTTTTGCTTTTTTTTTTTTTTTCCATAAGTGGGTATTGAACTCAGGCCCTTGTGCTTGCCAGGCAAGCACTTATTCTACTGAGCTATCTCCCCAGCCCATTCAATTACAAGTCTGTACAGATTTTTTAAAGCAATGAAATCATACATATTATGTAGTAAATTATATATTTAACTCTTTAAACACATGTTAGGGTATATTTAATATATTTTGAGACAGTACCTTGCTAAGTTGTCAGGGCTGATGACTCAAACTTGCCATCAGCCTGCCTTAGCTTGCTAAGGAGCTGGAATAATAGGTGTGTGCTGCCATGTCTAACCTTTTTGGCACATAAGAGACCTAATGATGTTTTTGTGTGTGTTGCTAGTGTAGCTAACCATGTCACTTAATTTTCTTATTAATTATAATCATTTTTCAGGGAAATTTTCCAATAACTCCTTCATTTGCAAATAATATCAGTTTTTCTTATTATTCCTTACTTCATGTTTCTATTTTTCTTATCATATTTTTCTGTCTAGAATATTTATTACAATACTGAAAAAATGATACCAGGAGTCTTGTCTTGTTAATGACTCAAATATTTCACTATTATCTATAGTTAGCTGTGGTTCTAGGTATAAAACATTTACCAAAGGACATTTCCATTGTTTGCTAAATCATTTCAAGTATCAGAGATTTAAATAATAAAAAAATTAAAAACAAAGAATGAGAGATTCCTGTTTGACACGACTATGGACTAATTGGACCATATGATATAGAACACTACACATAAGAACAGAGTGCTCAGCCGGGCGTGGTGGCACATGCTTGTAATCCCAGCAATTGGAAGGCTGAGGCAGGAGGATTGATGTGAGTTTGAGACCAGCCTGGGCTTTAAAAGTGAGCTCAAAGCCAGCCTGAACTGCATAGTGAGGCCTTGTCTCAAAAAGACAAGAAAGAAAGAAAGAAAGAAAGAAAGAAAGAAAGAAAGAAAGAAAGAAAGAAATGCTCTTCTAAGTGCATATGCAACATTACCCAAGACACTCACATTATCCCACAAAGCAATTCTTAAGAAGTTTTAAAAGACTTAAATCATACCAAATATCTCTTATGATCCCAGGAATGAAACTACAAATTATACCGAAAGGAAAACTGGAAAATTCAAAAATATGCCAAAATTTAATAGCATAATCTTGAATAACTAATGTGTCAGGGAAGGAACTATTAGAAAATATCTTGGGACTAGTGGAAACAAAAATACAACATACCAACATTATAGTATGCAGCAAAAGCAGTAAGAGGTAAGTTTGTAGTTGTAAATGCCTACATTAAAAAAGAAAAGTCAACTTGTGTGTGTGTGTGTGTGTGTGGAACTAGGGTTTGAACTCACAACCTTGCACTTGCCAGGCAAGCATTTGTGCCACGGAGCTATCTCCCCGGCCCCAGAAAAGCCAACTTTATCCTATAAGGAGCTAGAAAAGGCAAAATGAACTGAACCCAAAGTTAACGGAAGCAAAGAAATAATAAAAGTTACAGCCTAAATAAATTAAAGAGTAGAAAAATTAATGGAACTAAGAGCCAGTTTTGGCCCAGTAAATTAAAGAGTAGAAAAACTAATGGAACTAAGAGCCAGTTTTGGCCCAGAGCGCTATGCCGGCCCTGCCCCCTGGGGTACTCTGAGATGAGATTGAGACTGGGCATGGTGGTGTGTGCTTGTAATCCCAACACTTGGGAGGCTGAAAACAGTGATCCTCATAGGATCACTATGAGTCCAGTCTGTGTAGTAAGATCCTGTACACCCTGAACTAAATACATTAAAAACAAACAAAAAACCCCAAGAACTAGTTCTGGAAAAAGATCAACAGAGTTGATAAATTCTTTGCTAGACAAAGAAAAAAGAAGCAAAATTGGAGACATTTTGGGGGTGTGGTACCACAAAAATAAACAGGATTGTAAGAGACTACTATGGAGTAATTACTATGGAGTAATAAGTAGATAACTTAATAAAAATAAATTCCTAGAAACATGCAACCTGTCAAGACTGAATCACAATTTTAAAAAAAAATGAATATACCTGTAATTATAAGAAACTGAATCAGTAATCAAAATTTCCCACATGCTGGTGTGGTGGGAGATGTTTGTAATCCTAGCACTGAGGGTACTGGAGCAGGAGGATTGCCATGAGTTTGAGGTCAGCCTGGGCTACACAGTGAGACCCTGTCACCAAACAAACAGACCATCCAACCGAAACAACAAACTTTCCCCCAAAAGAGAACACAGAGCCAGATGGCTCCCTAGAGAATCCTACCACGCACACTTTAAAAAGTAATGCCGGTCCTCAAATTTTCTAAACAAAAATGTAAAAAACAATTCCAGATTTATTATATGAGGTCAGCATTACACTAGTAGATATACTATGAAAAAGAAAACTGTAGACTAAATCCTTAATAAATATTGACACAAAATTTCTTAGCAAAATACTAGCAAACAATTCAGCACATTAAACTGTGCCAAATAGAAATTTATTCATAGAATCAAAGATCGTTCAAAATATGAAAATTAATCATTTTATACCACATTAACAGAAGTTAGGACAAAAACCCATGGTCATCTCAACTGATATAGAAAAAGAATTTTAGAAAGTTCTAGATCCTTTCACGATAAAAAACACTCAACAAATTTGGAAAGTACCTCAATATAATGAAAACCATGTGTGAAAAGTCCACAGCTAATGTCTATTGAATAGTGAGAAAGCTGAAAGCTTTTTTATTAAGATCAAGATTGAGGTTAAGGCAAGGTCTTTCCATATCTATTCAACATTGTAGTGTACTAGAATTCTCAACTAGAGTAGTTAGGCAAGAAAAAAGAAAAAAAAGACATTAGTGTGGGAAAGGAAATTATTTCTGTTCAAATACAAGATAATTTTATATGTAGAAAGTTTTATTTTTTTAGAATAAATGAATTTAGCAAAATTTCAGAATATAAAATCAGCATAAAATAATTAGTTGCATTTCAGTATAATGACCAGTCCAAAAAGGAAATTAGGAAAAAATCCATAACAAAAAATAATAAAATATTTAATGGACTTAGCCAAAGAGATAAACGACTTATACACTTAAAGCTACAAAGCATTATATAATTAGAGAAGTCACAATGTTTATGTTTTTGGACTGAAGATTTCATATTATTCAGATGTCCACACTACCAGAAGCTGTCTAACAATTCAGTCCAATACCTGTTAAAATCTTGGATATGAGGGTGATCTGGCTGTGACATCTGTCACCCCATTGTTTGCCAGTGTTGGTTCAGTTTATCTGGCTATGCATGTGTCCCCTTCCTCCCTCACCACTCCAGGTGCATCTCTCCTGAAACTGCGCACTCAGTGCAAGAGGAGGATGCGCCAGTAGAGGACGACCATTTCCTTGGTCAAGGTGTATGAGTAGCTGCCACTTCCCTGCTAGAAGCTCCAAAATTTGATTTTTCATTTGAAATAGGAAAAAATACCCAGGAGGGAATAGCTAGCTTCAGTGGGATCTCCAATCCTAGCTTTTTAAATAATCTCCACACTGATTTCCATGCTGGTTGTACCAGTCTGCATTCTCACCAACAGTGGAGAAGTGTTCCTTTTTTGCCACAGCCTATCCAGCATTTATTGGCTGACTTCTTGATGTTAGCAATGTTTCTGGGATGAGATGGAATTTAGTGTTGTTTTAATTTGAATTTCTCAAATGACCAATGATGTTGAACATTTTTTCATATATTTACTTGCCACTTATATTTCTTCTTCTGAGAAGTGTATATTCATCTGAGATGCCCATTTTTGGCTTGGGTTTTTGAATTTGGGGGTCCTGATTTTTTTTTAGTTCTCTATTCTAGATAGAAGGCCTTTGACAGGGGGACAGCTATAATTTTTTCTGTTTGTGGGTTTTCTTTTTGCTCTGTTGGAGATTTGCTTTGAAGTGTAGAAACTTTTCAAAAAGATGCAATCCCAGTTGTTGATTCTTTGAAGTATTTCCCATGAAATTTGGTTTTGGTTCATGAAATCTCTACCTACTCCTGTCTTTAAGATTTCTACCTACATTTTCCTCCAGAAGAGTTAGTGTTTCTGTTTTAATATTCAAATCCTTGACCCATTTTGACTAGCTTTGTGCATGGTGATAGGCATGGGTCTAGTTTTAGCCTTTGGATGAGGAAAGCCAGCTTTTCCAGTTACTGAGTTGAGGAGTTGAGGAGAAAGACGAAGAGGGAGTAGGGGAAAGAGATTTATCTATGTGTGTAAGCAGCAGGATGGTTTGGACAACTATACTGTGCATTTCCTCTGGTCTATAGAAAGGAACAGATAATACTTAATTTGTTTTGTCTCTTTTTTTCAATTGATTGGACTTTTTCTCTTCTTAATTTCTTATACAGTTCTATTTTTCTTCTTTGAACTTTATATGCACATATCTGGTAATATGAATAACTGGTTGGAAGGCAACACTAGATATTACAACAAATACTGCAAAATTCATAGTA
>PVKN010024326.1:0-14479 GCA_004027915.1 Capromys pilorides
CTGAACTATCTCCCCGCCCTAGCCCTAAGGGCTGTCTTAAAAGGGAGCTGGGGAGGAGTAACCGGGGTGCCTGGGAGAGACTTTGGGCTTCCCTAGCCAGGAGAGGTACTCTACCGGTCAGCTGCAGCAGAGGGGCTCGAGGGCACCCCTCCAGCCTAGTGCTCCCAGGAGCCACAAGAACTAAGTTTCAGATTCCAGTTTCCTAATTTATTCTGAGCATTTCTGGAGGGAAGGGTGACTCAGGGGAGGTCTTCCCCGCCCTACCTCTTCTCAGCAGGATGGCATGACTCACAGCCAGCTCCCTCCTTCTGCAGTGACCCCGGGGCCATTCCCTTAATGAATCCACACCCCTCTCTCCTCACCTGGCTCTGACAATTGCGGGTGGAGTTTTGGCTCCCTTAGGGCAAGGCTCCGGACTGCAACCGTCTAGGTTCCTCTAGAGGGCTTCTGGTAGAATCTAGAACTGTCTAGAACCCGAGGGTCTACCCTGGGGCCAACCCAAGCCCTCCCCCACAGCACAGAAAGTGGGCGTGGGCGTTAATGACAGTGCTGGTGAGTTCTCCTCATAGTGGAGCCATTTAACAACTTTTTGTACCCAGAACAGTTCTGTAAATTTTGAAGGGGCGGGGGTGGTGGTGGTGGTGTGTGTGCTAGGAATCGAGGGCTTCGCGCACGCCAAGAGGTGCACGTGCTCCATAGCTGAGCTACACCCGCACCCCGAAAGCTATGCTTTCTTTGGAACCTCTTTTGTAAACCAAAACTTGATTGAGGGATGGAGAGGGGGAGAGAGAAGCAAGCAAATCAAGTCCCCACAAATCAAAGGAGACACTGCAACTTCTAGGAAGATGTCTAGGGGGGTTGACCTATCGACCTCTATTTCTGGGAGGGGGGCTTGGTCTGCTGGATGTCGGGAGAAAGGGGTCGTCTGCGCGAGCTTTGCGCCCCCACAGCAAGCGGGAACTTTGGGGAGCTCGGCTTTGCTGCAGAGGAGGGCTTGGGACCCGGCAGCCCGGCGCCAGTTGCCCGCTACTTTCAGCGCTCGGCTCCGGGCCGCTACCTGGCGCCTCTGCGTCCCCTCCCTGCCCCGAGCCCCAGCACCGCTAGGGTCTCCGCCGGAGAGAGCCCGTCAGGTGGACCGCTAAGGCCCCGCACGCCCGCCCCGAGTCTGCAGCGGGTGCCCCAAGTTACCTGCCCCGGGAAGTCCCCGTTCCCAGCCAGGCCCCCGACGGACGGGTACTCGCGGAGCCCGAGGCCACCTACGTTCCTAGGGGAGGTTCCCTACCTAGATGCTCGCGGATGCGACGGCGAGTCAGTAGCTAGGGGATAAAAGTTCCGCTTAAGCTGCTCCTCTCCCCCCCGCCTCCCCCCCCCCCACAGTCCCGGCCCGGCGGCCGCTGACTCGGGGACACGGCGTCCGCTAGGCTCCAGGAGCGGCCCGGGACGGGAAGCGCGGCGTGGCGCGGCGCGGCGGACCCGGAGCCAAGCGCTCCACGGCGTGCGCATGGAGGCTGGGAGCGAGCGGGTCGCTCGCGGCCGCCCGCGCGGTGAAATCTCGGGCTGACCGGCTGCAGCCTCGGGGCGTCGGCCGGGCCAGGAGGGCGGCGGGGCGCGGGGAGCGGGCCAGGAGGCCACGGCGCGGAGGCGAGGCCGGGACCGGAGCGAGAACCTTGAAGCCGCAATTAAAATATGGGGGTGGTTTTAAACGCGAACTCGGCAGGCGGGAAGGGCGCCGGCGCCCGAGCGCAGGGGCCGCCGGCTACCCCGGCAACTTTCCGGCGGGAGGCGCGGCCGGAGGGGGCGGCGCCGGCGGCGGGAGGCGGGAGTCGGGGGCGAGGGGGAGTCACTTTAAAGGCTCTTTCTTACCCATAATGCTTTGTGGGGACGTTGACAAGTGGATCCAAGATGGCGTAGAAAGTAATGACAGGTAAGTCCTGACTTCTCCCTTCTCTCTTACCCGGGCCGCTCCGCGAGCCTCGGGGCCCTCCGCGGAGGGGCTCTGACCCGCTAGGGCTCCCCGGGCCCGCGCAGGGGGGCCCTGGAGCGGGCTGGGGACCCTGGCGGCCCGCGGCGGGGCCCGGGAAGCGGGGCTCTTCGAGGCGAGGCCCGGACGCTGGGGCTGTTTACAGCTTTTTCCCCTCCTCAGTCCCCTTCCCCTCCGCTGGGGGCCGCGGCGCCCGGGGCCCAGGCCGCGGCGGGGGCCTTGCACACTCGGGCCCGGAGCCCGCGGGAGGCCGCCCAGGCTCTGGCGGCCCCGGGCGGGGGAGCGGAGCTCCCTCACGCGCTCCCCTCCGTCGGGTCGCGGCCGGGCTGAGGCGCGTGCGGGCCTCCCACGCCCCGCTCGCCGCCGCCCGCGGGGCGCGGACCTCGCGGGGCTGGGGCGGGGGCCGTGGGTGGGAGGTGCCGGGCGAAGTGGGTCAGCGGCGTGCCCCCTCCCCCGCGGGGTTCGCGGGATTCGCTGTGGGCCCCCCGCCCCTCTCCTTTTCAGAAACACTCGCGGGCCCACAAACACAACAACAAAAATAAAAACAGGTTCTCTTCCCGGGGATTCCTCGGAAGTCCCCTTTTCTTCGGCTCGGAGACCGCAGTCTCACCTAAGAAACTTTGGATTCTTCTCGGCCAGATTACAGGATTTGAGTCTTCCGCCCCTTGGAGTTGGCTGAGGTTCCTTCAGACAGGGCCAGAAGCTAGGGTCTCCGGATTCTGCTTAAGTTGGGACCCTTAGTTAGGTTTCGTTTGCACCCCCAAATTGCTCTTCCTCCTTACAACTTAATCTTTTCAGGCGAGCCATCAATATAAGTGTAACTGTAGGGGTAGTGGATTCCTAGAGTAGGAGGAGAGAGGCTAGTTCTTAATTGGGCCCTTGCCTAAACTCTTCAGCGAGGTTTCTCCTTCAGTTGTTATTTATTTAAAGTAGGGTCAACGAAGGGCTGAAAAAGATGACTTTTTTTTTGATTTGAGAGCATTTTAAATCTTTTTTTTACTGAAAGGAAATTTTTTAAAAGGCTTTTAAGATATGAGAAGCGCTTGTAAAGCTGCATCCTGTACCACGTTTGCAACTTTTTCCATTTGAAATTTAGATGTCTTCTAACTTCGGTTTGATAAAATGTTTGCCACTGATAATGTCTGTTTCTGGTATTGTATGGAGACATTTTCCTTTTCTGTTTGCCTCAGGAATTGGATGAAGTAATTGAACTAATGAACTACACTGCTGGTGAGATGTGTAAGGTGAGACTTCAGTTAAAAATGATTTCCTTTTTTTCCCACTGTGTCTAATCAACTCTTCAGGACGAGACTGAAACTTCCTAATTTGGTGGGACCATCTTTATTTTCTGAAAGTTCCACTCTGTCAAATAGGGTATGAGAAGGGTTGGATTTAGAAATGAAAAAATAGTCATGTGTACCACTCCTTCTCATGGCACCAAGATATTCAAACATAGTAGAATTTACCCAGAGCCAAATGTTATTTGCAGCTACCCTTAATCATTGTCTTCTTGAGGGGTAATTATAGTTTGTCTCTTTGTTTTTTTTTTTTTTTTTAAATTTATTCATTTGTTTGCTTGTTGTGTTTGTTTGTTTCTTTATTTATTCATTTTGTGGCTGGCTCAGCCTGCCCTGGTGGTGGCGCTGGCGCAGCATGTGGTGCCGGGGATCGAACTGCAGTCCCCGCAGTTGCCTGAGCCCTCCTAAGCAGGCGCTTTAGACCACTGAACCATCTCGCTGTCCCTAGTTTGTCTCTTTGAATTTCCTTTTGTAACTTTAATTGGATGGCTTAATTTTGTTTTAATGTCCATTGCTTACATTAAATTCAGTATAAGTGATTGTGTACAGGAAGTTTGTGCAGTTTGTGGGATTCTTATAAAGTAGGTGCTTTTTATTGGAAATAATTATTTTAGGTAAGTCCTCTAGGTTCTTTCCTTAATTTTTTTTTTTTTTTTCTCTTCAGTACCAGGGATTGAACTCAGGACCCTGTGCTTGCCAGGCAAGTGCTTATTCTGCTGAGCTATCTCCTGGGCCCCTCTTTTCTTAAAATTTTTAAATTTTTGGGTTTTTTTGTAGTCCTGGGAGTATAGCATAGTAATCCAGGGCCTCTCATTTGTATTAACAAAGTGCTGGACCACTGAACTACCCTCTCAACTTCTTTATTTTCTTAAAATCTTAACTCTGTAGTACAGTACTTTGAAATAAAACTAATATTATTGACTTCTGTGTAGCATTGAGTTCTGTTGTTAGGGATAAGGCAAGTGTGTAGTTTTCTGGTCACACATAGTGTGAATTTTAAGTAGTGTTTTCTTTGTTCTAACTTGTAGTGCTTTAGGTTTCATGGGCACTGTTGATAATAGTGTTAGCGGCTAACTTACAGTCTTGTAGGGAGAGACGGAAGTTTGCTGATTTCGCATTTTATAGAACCAGTTTTCTCAAATTAAAAAATACTCTATAGTGCTTTTCTTCCTGTTTTTTTTGTTATAGTGCCTTTTTTTTGGGTCTTTTTTGAGCTAGAGTCTCACTATGCAGTTCAGGCTGGCTTTAGCTCATTTTTGTAGCCCAGGCTGGTCTCAGACTCACATGGATCCTCCTGCCTCAGCCTCCCAAGTGCTGGGATTACAGGCTTGTGCCACCACGCCTGGCTTCTTTTAGTGCTTTTGAAAAATGAAAGTAAGTATGACCAGTTAATTGGTGACCACATTTTTTTCCTCATTAATATTTGGGTCTCTGGATTTTGAAATCTTCTCACAAACTTCCTGTTATCAAATCTATTTAAGAAGAATGAGCTGTGCTTTTTTTTTTTTCTAGGTTGAGGCATATAGCTGACATTTTGCCTTTAAAACACACACACACACACACACACACACACACACACACACACAGGCTGGGATGGTGGCTCAGGCCAGTAATCCCATCGTTTGAGAAGCTGAATTAGGAGAGTAGCCACAAATTTGACTCAGCCAAGACTACATAGTGAGTTCAAGGCCAACCTGAGCTACAGAGTAAGACCCTGTTTCAAAAAACAAAAAACTCCCACACACATAGACATACATATAATACTGGAAAATGAAGGTGGACATAGATCAAGATTTTTTTGTAAACACACATACTGCATTTTTGTTTGTTTGAAACTCAGCAGTGCTTATGTGTATTTTGTATAATTTAAATTTTTGCCTCTGGGAAAGCAAATAATGGAACTTTAAAGTTTTTGGATTGTAGGTACAGAACTCATGTCTTAGACTTTCCAGATGGAACTTTTTGTCTTGTTTTTAAAAGCCTATAGATTGTTTTATGGAAAGGAACCAATAATCAGCTTTTTGTTTATAGAGATGTTCTTTATAGTCTAAAATTGAGGTAATCCTGTGTGGCTATTATTGGTTGGCCTGAATGATATCAAGACATTTTTCATTTTTCTCACATGTAGATAAGTGTTAGCATTCACTTCAGAATGAAGCTAGAGGTTAACTATCAAGCAACATGTTACACAAAGTGCTGTATTCTAAAATGAGAAACACTTGTAGTATTGAAGGTTGTGCTAAAGTAGAAGTCTGTGTGTTTCAGCTGAGTAAAGACACAGCTTTTCTGGTCTGTGCTTTGGCTAGGAAGCTAGGACACTATTTTTAGGTAAGGTGATTTTTTTGGGAGTCAGTAAATACAGTGCTGTATCTCTATATCAGCTGTTAAACTTGATTTTTGTACTTGTTAGCAAGTTAATTTTGTAATGGCATAAACATTTAGTGTCCTTTGTCTGAAGGTCTGCGTACATTCATAGATTATCCAGTTTTCGTAGGAGAGGGGAATGATGCCAAATCAACAGGAGAAATTATTCCTTCTTACAAAGGGCCCAGTGTAATTTAAAAATCTGCAGCATATTTAGAAAGAGGGACCTAGAAGTAAGTAGACAAAATTTTTCGAGTACATCTGTGTTCTCCATATAAATAGGGGTGGCATGAATATCAAATGCAAGTTAGCCCACTATAGGGTATCAAACTAAATACAAATACAAGCTCAGTATAAGAAGTAAGGTCCTTTGTTATTTCAAAGTATGAAAGGTTTGGGGCTGAGTTTTAAACAGTAATTACCTAGGAGAGAAACTATTTAACGTATTATAAATGAGTTGTCAGTGCTTTTTTTTTTTTTTTTTTTTGGTGGTACTGGGGATTGAACTCAGGATGTTGCCTTTTCCAGGCAGGCGCTTATTCTACTGAGCTATCTCCCCAGCCTCTGTCAGTGCTTTTTATGTTCATAGATTTAGGTAAACATGCTTGCAAATTTCTATGTAATACATTTTAAAGAAATCTTTGTTTATTTGGTACAGGGTCTCACTACACAGCTCAGACTTGTAGTGATCCTCCTGTCTCAGCCTCCCCAGCGCTGGGATTACAGGCATGTGCCACCATGCCTGGTTTCGGTGGCCTGCATGGTACACTGGAGGTTCCAGGGCTGGTACAACATGGTGTACTAGGGATGGAACCTGAGTCCTTGCACTTGCCAGACAGGCGCTTAGACTGCTGAACTATCTTCCCAGCCCTCTAAGTAATATTTTGTAATATATTCTAAAAGTGTATCAGTGGAGAATGTAGTATTACCATGGTATAATTCACTTGATTTCATAAGTGTGTCAGGATTATTTCTGTAGCATTGACTAGAAGAAGCATGACACATAATGATCACCTAATGAGGATAACTGAGATAATATTTTTTAAAAAAATTATGGCCGGCTCAGCCTGCCCTGGGGTTGGGGCTGGCACAGCATGTGGTGCTGGGAATTGAACCTCTGTCCCTGTGGTTACCTAAGCCTGCCTAAGCAGGCACTTTAGACCACTGAGCCATCTCACTGGCCTGAGATAATACTTTTCAAAAGTAAACCTAAATGTAATAGTGACACAAAGATATATATACATATATATATATATATGTAGTGTTAAAAAAAAATATATATATGTATATATAAATAAATGAATTTTTCGCTATCGAAAAGGAATGGAAAATTTCCTAACCCAAGCTAGTAGTCATACTAACGTGTTTATTCTTACAAATTGTACTGTCAGTTTTTTCTTTAGAGCGGGAAGTTGTCTGATAACGCCAGAGTTTATGCTTTTGTTTTTGAATTTAAAAAGAAAGCTTATTCATCATCAGATTCTTTGAAGAATGCATAGCATAATTTTTGACTAACTCATTCTGAAGTATGAATGTTGGTGATTTTTATTTCTATGCCATATTTTAGGTATTCTTGCCTGTCTGAATTTGCCTTTTTGTTTTCTTCTGTGGAAATTCTCCTTGTGATGGTAGAAATATTTCTGTAACACGAGCTTTCTCTTAGGAGGCAGTATATTTAACTAATGTAGTTCAAAAATTATCTTTATGCATAAATCATGCATACTTACGGGAAGCTAATTTGAGCAATTCTTAAAGTAAAAATGGAAAAGGAAGTCCTTTGTTGTTCCTCCTCCTGTAGTTCTGCCTTCCTTTACTTTTGGAAAACCTATGTTTTCCAGAGTATACTGGCAGTAGTGAAAACAGAGTAAGAAATCAAGAGGTGCATGGTTATTGAACTTGCACAGACTGTTCTGTTCTTGTTGTGATGTTAATAGCAATTCTCCCAAACTAACATCTGGTTAAGATAACTATGATTAAATTGTTAGATACTGAGACAGTTCAACTCTAGTCAGAGTGGTGAAGTTTTGATTTGTTGATCTCTGAAGAAAATTTGTGAATTTATTATAATTTAGCGGTGAGGGAAATAGTGATAATGAGTTGCCATCTGTTGAGTTTTGTGATAAGCTACACAATATATTTACTGTGGGCTTTTTATAACTCATGACAACTTAGAAGACAGTTGTTGTTTACATTCTACAAAGGAAGAAATTTAGGCATAAATATGAACTTACATTATGCCAGAAGACCAGTAAGGTGGAGATGGTACTTTTTCTGGAAAGCTTGTGTTTGTTACCTCTAGCCAGTCTAGCTTTATTATTTTTTTGCATGAGGAAATGTAGACCTGGAGAAAGTGACTTAACCAGAGTCGCACAGTTCTCTGGTGGCAACATTAAAGCAAGCTTTTAGCTCTGTTTCTGGCAGCTTATTTTCTGATCCACTGCTGCTTGTGCTACATTTGATTAAGTTATTGTGGCCCAAAAAACCAGATGCTACGAATGGTAGACACACGTTTCTGAACTGACGCCATTAGCCAGTGCTGTTTTCTACTCAGTACTTAAAAAAGCTTTCTTCTCTCTCTTTCAGAAATTATAAAGAGCTCTGATGGGCTATTTGGGTGATACCCAGTGCAGTGAACTGCAGGTGAGTAAGGCTAAGCAGGATGTTATAGTATTTAGAAAGGGAAAACTTGGTAAAGCCTGTGAAAAGAACAAGAAAGATTTCATCTCATCAAGAATATCTGGCCAGAAAAGATGAGGTAGGACAGAGGAGAGTGAGAAAGGGCAGCAGTGACCAGTGACCTGAGGGTACAGGAGTTAGTTGGCTGCTTCTGCAGTGGATTGGATGATGAGCACACTGAAGAAATGCTGCCTGCCGTGCTGTCAGAGTAGCCTGAAGAAAAGTGAGGATAAAATATTGCATAACTTAACAGACACTCAGTTTGTCTGCATAGGATTGGAACTGGCGAGATCCTTCAGCTTCTGTGTCAGCATTTTGTAGTGGTAATCACTCTGTGCCCTGAGGAACTCGGTTAAGTACTGAATTGTGTTGTCTCCTGTGTATGTTGGGTCAGGAATGACTATTCATAAGCAGTTTTGAGGGTCTAAGGATCCAGAACATATCAATAGAAACAAAAGGTTGTACTTTTGTGCTAATGACAGCCTGTATCTGTGCTGTCACCCTTCAAACTGTTTTGCTTTTTTTTTTTTCCCCGAAATGCCTGCTAATTAAAGCCAACTTGGTCTTTAGTATTTTTTATTTCATAGTAATCTTGGTTCTTCATAATAGCCTAGTCTTTTAGTATTAAAATTAGAAGATGGTAATAAAGTATTATAGAAAAAGAATTCAGAGACTCAGTATATTTGTGGGCATACAGTGCTAAAATTATTTTTTCGTGTGCTGTGGATTGACTGCAGGGACGAGTGAAGCATGCATTCTGCTTCTGAGCTGTGCCATACACCTTAACTCATTGTTGGTGTGTCCTCAAAACTAATCTTCCATTAGATATCTCCAACTCCAGGAAGCTTCAACTCTTAGTAAAAGAACTTACCATCCTGTCTTTTGGGTTCTGGCTGGTAAGATTTACAATAACATCACTAATTACTTTTTTTTTTTTTTTTTTTGTCTTTTTGAGACAGGGTCTCGCTATGCAGATCAGGCTGGCCCTGAACTCACTTTTGTAGCCCACGCCAGTCTTGAATTGACATCGATCCTCTTGCCTCAGCCTCCCAAGTGCTGAGATTACAGGCATGCGCCACCATGCTCGGCTCATTAATTACTCTTTATGCACCTAGTCTTTTATTCTTAGTAGTTTGAAAGCTTTTCTCTTTTCTTCTTTTATGATTTTTTTTTAATATAGCTGTTTCCTGGTTTCTACTTCTGTGTCCATGAAAATACACAAACTTTAATGTGGCAAAGCTGTAGATTGTCAAGGTTAAGGGTGACATTTAGGCTTGGTTAGGTTAGTGTAATGTATGACTATAGTTTTAAATTTTTTTTTTAGACAGGGTCTTTCTTTGTAGTTCTGTTTGGCCTTGCACTCAACGTACGTAGCCCAGGTTGGCCTCAGTCTCAAGGCTATCCTGCCTCAGCTTTCTGAGTGCTGGGATTCTTTTTTTCTTTTTTGTGTTTTTGAGACCAGATTTCACTGTACCTCAGGCTGGTCTTGGGCTTACTTTGTAGCCCAGGTTTGTCTTACACTCATGGAGATCTTTCTGCCTCAGCCTCCTGAGTGCAAGCCACCACACTCGACTCAGTTCTTTGTTTCTTGAGCTATTTGTTTTGTATGAAAATTTCATAGGGATGATTGGAAGGCCAGTTGAGATGAACTGTTGGACCTTGAATAACTGAAGACTGTGAAAGCTGTCAGTTAAAGCCAGAGTGAGCAATGCAGGGGACTGATGGTCTCTCCCTGAGGCTTTATCAAGCTTGTGTCCTGAAGCGCTTTGTTTCCTACATAGGCAAGAAATTAGACCTCTCTTTATTTATTACAAGGTCTCACTGCACGGATCAGACTTGTAGTGATCCTCCTGTTTTCAGCTTCCCAAGACTGCGACTACAGGCATGCACCACCACACCCATTCTCAGTCACAGTCTCAGCACTTCCTGAGGGTGGGGCCTGAAGGCACACTGGGGATCAAACCGGGTCGCTGTACTCCACCTAAGCAGGTGCTCTAGTCCGCTGAGCTATCTGACTTGTCCCCTCACTTTTTAAAAAAAATTTTACTTTATGTATTTATTTGGTACAGGGTCTCACTACACAGCTCAGACTCATTGTGAGTCTCCTGTCTCAGCCTTCCCAGTACTGGGATTATAGGCATGTACCACATGGTCCAGTTTCAGTGGCCTTCTCCTTACAGGGGTAACAGACATATAGTACGGGGGATCGAACCCTGGTCCTTGCACTTGGCAGGCAGGCGCTTAGACCACTGAGCTATGTCCCCTGCCCTTTTATATTTGTAATTGAACCATCTATCTGTGCTCTACCTCTAAGCTACATTTAAGCCTCCCTAGTAGCTGGGATTATAGGTGTATGTCACTGCGCCTGGAAGGAGCTTACTTTCTTTTTGAATAAGTTGAAACTTTATTTTGCAGTATTTCTTTTTTGTACATCATTGTATTATTTTCTATAATTCTCTAGGATAAGTATTGAAAATTTTTTTTTTTCAAATGAGTTTGGTTATTACAGGGTCTTATAATACAGCTGGGGCTCATAGTGAGCCTCTTGTTTTCGGCTTCCCCAGTGCTGGGAGTATAGGTGTACACCTCTGTGCCTGGACTCTGCACTTGCCTAAGCTTGCCTAAGCAGGTGCTTTAGTCCACTGAACTATCTCGCCTGCCCCTGGAATGCATTATGTTAAAGGATAGGAATGTTTTTTAGGCTTTTGATGCATATTGTCATTCTGTTTTCAAGGGTATGATATCAGTTTGTACTTTTTTTTTTTAAATATCTTTTATTTTTTTAATTTTTAATACGAAATAACAATATGATAGTTTCAAAACATAGTAGTGCATTCATAATAATTGATACATTGAATATTGTTGTCCTCATAGTAGTTATACAGAGCATAGTGTGTAGACATGATAAATTTTCTAATCTATATTAGTAGGGGAGGAAAAGAAAAACAACAAAAAAAGTTTTATCTTCTCTTTGTACAAAGAGGGAGTAGTTGTATATATAGTCCAACATTCCATAATTGTAGTGGGATACCGGTGAAACTGGCATTGTTGGAGGCTGTTGGTATAAGCCTCTTACAGCTCATCATACTGATCTAGCTCTGCGTTCTATGTCTTGTAATTAAGCTTTTCTGCTGGGTGATCAAGGGCAAGTTAAGGCCAGACCTGTATAATAGATCATTCATCTTTTGTATCTTCCAGGGTCAGATCCCCTCAGGATTAACTTTGGAACCATGTACAGTGCTTTGTAGAGCTGTTGCCAGTGTCAGCCATCGGGATGAGTCACGGCCATTGCTTGACCAGTTTGCTCTCTGTGAAAGCCTGAGAGAATGTCCCCTCTTTAGGTGACCGTCCTTAGGCACACTATACTTTGTTTATCCCTTTCCTCTGAGGTCCCGTAATCTCCTTGAACAGAAAATTTGGGAAACCTCTGAGTTATAGGATGATATGGCACAAGTTCTCTTATGTCCTGAGTCCTCACTGACCTTGAAGGGATAGGGCCAAGATGTTGGCTATCCAAGATTTGGCTATTACAATTTGGGCTGCTATAAACATAGGTGCACAGATCAGTTTGTATTTTTAACAGATATATGGATATACTTGTTTCACCTTAGATATGCTAGACAGAAGTCCAATTTTCCTTAGCGTTTTGCTGATTTCATAATGGAAAGTGGTCCTTCCATTTCATTGATCTGTAATAGTAAATTTAACTATTTACATCTTGTTTATTCAAATCTTTCGCTATATTATGCCATAAACTGTTGGTGAGAGTTTTGGATGGCAAAGCAGGTAAAACCACCTAATAAACAGATTATCAGTAGGAAGATAAAGACCATTTCAGTGAGAATATTTATTGGGAATAGTGGTTGAAGGGGAACAGATGGATGAGTCTAAGATTCAGCTCTGTAGTTTGGGACTGTGCTGCCAGCTCTACTCTGTGTCGCATCCACTGAATGCTTCTCAAGTTACTGTAAGGCATGTATGTAGTAGATGGAGGAGGAGGCTGCATGAGGCTTACCCCAGGAAAGGTTCTGACTGTTGTGTCCATGGCTGCTGAGAGGACAGAGAGCACCAGTGCGTAGGAGGATGCCTTTAAGTCATTCATGGCTGTCAGTGTGCCATGATTCTGTTGGAGGAATGGAAAGGTAAATAAAATGTTTCTTTTGAAAAGGAGCTGATAATCTCATATAGAGACTAGGGTCACAAAAAAATGAAGGGACTAGTAGGAACTTAATAGGTGCTGTAAATGGGGTTCATACAAGGTGCTTAAGTGTTAAGTGGGGGTGGGGAGTGAAACCGCCCTCTTGGGGATATCAGGGAACATTTCAGCTGGAAGAAGTAACACTTAAATCTTGGAAAATGAGAAACAGTGGAAAAAAAGAGCATTCTAGAGCGGTGCGTAGAGGTGGTCAGGGAAATGTGCACATTAGGAAACTGCATATTCAACTAGCTGGGTCCTGGGATACATAAAGAGGAATAAAATGGTAGGTGAGGCTTCCAGTGAGTCAGGACTGGATTTTGGAAGGTACTAAATGTCATTCCAAAGATGAGTGTAATGTATGGTATGGAGGAGAACTATGGGACAGTTGGGTTCAGGGAAGTAGGGCAAGTTGAATTGAACTGGTGGCCTTCGAAAGGAGATGTTTTAGAGGTTGAGCAGAGCAGTGTGAGTGATTGGGCAGGACAGGCTAAGTGTGGAACAGTCAGTTCCATATCTCAAGTCAAAGGTTACATTGCTCCTGTGAGTGTAGGGGCATGAAAGAATGGGGCATCAAGAATAAGAAAGTCAGGGGAAGGAGCTTTGTGCAGAGAAATGGTCAATTTAATTTTGACTGTGTTTAAGGATCTAGCAGAAAGTTGAAATCAAAATTTTAATTCTAGGAGTTTGAAAGAAATATTGGAGCAACAGCGAAGGAAATTTGGGGCCTTAGCAAAACCAGTCAGTTTCCTAGACAGTTAACACAGAGTGAAGACTGGCACTTTTTTTTTTCTTTTTTAAACTTTATTCATTTATTTATGGTATCACCAGCTCAGCCTGCCCTGGGGGTGGAGCTGGCGCAGCATGTGGTGCCAGGGATCGTGGTCCCTGCGGTTGCTTAAGCAGATGCTTTTTAGACCGCTGAGCTATCTTGCCAGCCCCAACTGGCACTTAATACCTACTCTAGGACTTATCTTCTGTCCCTCTTTGAGAAATGTTCATCTAGTAGCAGTAGAGAGTTAGAAGTGATATTGTTATTTTAGAGAAATGTGGATGTGGACTTTTTTTTTTTAATTAAGAGTATATTGTGGCACATGCCTATTATCCTAGAACTCAGGAGGTGGAGGCAGGAGGATTGCCATGAGTTCGAGACCAGCCTGGGCTACAAAGTGCTCTGAAGGCCGCCTGAACTGCAGAGTGAGTCCCTATCTCAAAAAGACCAAAGACCAAAAAAAAAAAAAAAAGAAACAAACAAACAGAAAATATTAACATGGGCTCTTTGAAACATATAAATGTGTAATGCCATGTACCTGTTGTCTGATTTATTAGTTGTCCATGTTGTTTCACCTGTTCCTTACCTTCTCATCAGTTGCACTAGAGCAAAGCAGAAGTCTTTTGATTACTCAATGTGTATTTGTAAGCAAGTAGAGTCCAGTGGTTTCTTCGGGTGTGTTCCCATACTTCTAGAAGGGGTTTAGGATGAAAAAAATTGGATTAACTCCAGAATTTCCTGTACTGCCTTGGCTTTGTGTCTTTGGGCTAATTATTGTCTCCTGAGACTAAGTCTTTGTTTTTCATGACAATGAACCTCGTTGAAAATTATAAGACACAGATGAATTTTTTAAAAAATCTACAATCTTACTACCCAGAGATAGCTATTCTTATTTCTTAATAAACTTTAATTTTGGAGTAAGTTTAGATTTACAGAAAAGTTGCTAATGTAGGTTAGTGTTCTAATATTCTTTATCCAGTTTTCTCCATTGTTAACATTTTAAATTTCTGTAGCACATTTGTCAAATCTAAGAAACCATCTTTGGTATATTACTGTTAACTAATTTTCCGATGTGGATTGCACCAGTTTTTCTATTAATTTTTTTTTTTTTTTTGTCTGTTTTGGAAGCATGCTGTATTTGCTCTGCCTTATTCTCCTTCAGGCTGTGACCTTTTATGAAACTTTCTTTATTT
>PVKN010024327.1:0-14479 GCA_004027915.1 Capromys pilorides
CCTAAGATAGTAATTTAAATTACATTTTAAATCTGGTATGCGTTTTTCAAAGGTTCCTTGACTGGTATATAAAATATATATCTTAAAAGAACACTTAACTTTTATTTAAACATTAAAAATATAAATATTATTTAGTTTACATTCTAATGTTTTCATTATAAAATATTTGAAATTAGTTAGTTTAACAATCTTAATACATTTAGAATAGTAAGTAGAAATATTTTATATATTTTAAAGTATTACTAAATTTAGATTGGTTTAAGAATCTGGCTCCATGTATATATTCATGGGTAAACACATTTCATGGGAAAAGGAACATTATTCAATTATATTCGTCAGGCCAGGGAAACAGTTCAGTGGGGTAAGTGCCTGCTTGGCTAGTGCAAGGACCAGGGTTTGATCCCCAGTACGCCATGCCTCGCCAACCCTGGTGCACCGAGCCAGCAGCCAAAACTGGGCGTGGTGGCGCATGCCTGTAATCTGAACCCTGAGGAGACTGAGACAGGAGAATCACTATGAGTCTGAGCTGCATAGTGAGATCCAGTACCTAATAAATAAATAAATGAATGGTTAAATAATAATAAATTATATCCATAATTAATTTAGCAATAATTACATAATCATGAAAATTTTATATAGACAATAGGGGGAAATGTTGCCACAAAAACAAAAATTCATTCACTTTGTCAGTTGCTGAGAGATGAGGGATTCTCAGTAAATCTCTTGATCGTTTCTAAGATAACTCAGAGTCATTCTGTACCAGTGGTAGCTTTTGGAAAACATAAAACATATCATCACTAGCAGCTTCATACTTAGTGACTCTATGAGACATCTCTGAAAGTGTTGCTCAAGTGTATGTTTTTGCATCATTTTACCTCATGGAATTTTATATTCCAATAGTTTAAACTTAAGCATATTTCACAATTTACCAACTTTTAAAGTAACATATTTCTTATTTTTCCCAGAAATGAGCTTGCTGTTATAATGCAGTTTTTAAAAAATACACTGCTTTTATTTTTACTGAAACCAAATGTTTTAAATTTTAAATTCAAATGCCTCAAGATAAAACCCACTTTCTTTATTATTCATAGTAAAAAAAAAAAAAAGTGCAAGTAGGATTGAATGTTATTAAAATCTCTTAATGGAAAGCACTACTTTAAAGGAAGAATTGCATTCTAGGCTGGGGAGATGGCCCACGATCTAAGAGCTTGCCTGGCAAGCTCAAGGATCCAAGTTCAATCCCTGGTACTGCATATCAAACCAACCCTGTAACACTGTGAGTGTCGTGCGGGTCCTGGAATCAGATATGGGGTGGTGGATACCTGTAATTCCAGGTCTGGGGAGGCTGAGAGAGGACGATCACTATGCATCTGAGCTGTATAGTGAGACCTTGTATCAAAAAAATAATTTTAAAAAATTGAAAAAAAAATAGAACTATATTCTAATTTGCAGAGCACTACCAAGAGTCAGATAGGTACTTGGTATGATGTTATATATTTTTCTCTCTTTTTAACTTTTCTATGTATGTTCTCATTGTCTTAAACTACTTTGGGGCACTTCCCACATCTGCTTCTTTGCTCAGTCCCCGGGGACAGAAACACACACTAGGAGCTTTGCTTCAAATATTAGATCTTATACATAAGAATCCACCTTGAAGTTGAGGCAGTCAGGGCTGGAGAAATAGCTCAGTGGGCTAAGTGCCTGCCTGGAAGGTGCAAGGACTTGGGTTTGATCCCCATTACTGCATGCTGCGCCAGTGCTGGCCGCTGAAATCCAGCATGGTGGTGCACAGCTATAATCTTAGCACTGGGGAGACTGAGACAAGAGGATTACTGTGAGTCTAAGATGCATAGTATGACCCTGCACCAAATAGATAGATAGATAGATAGATAGATAGATAGATAGATAGATAGATAGATAAATATTTGTTTAAAAGTGTGAAATTCAAAGAGAAGGGTAACAAAACCTGGCTATTTAATATGGTGAATGGCTGTATATTCTAACGTATCATACCGCTGTCCAAGGTCAACCAAGTGATGATAGTTAGGAAAGAGAAGAGGAAGACAGTCCTGTGAACTAGAGAAGATTTTTGTGAATGTTCAAATTGCTTGAAAAATAAGTATTTAGGGAAATTATAGGAAATCTCCTTCACCAGAGAGAAATGTGTGCTTATACACTGATTTCTTAAACTATGCTAGCATGGCATGTGGTTCCGGGAATCAAACTACAGTCCCTGAGCCTGCCTAAGCTTGCCTAAGCAGAACCTTTGGACCGCTGAGCTATCTTGCTGGCCCCCTTACTTGCTGTATTTTTAAGTGCTATGTGCTTTGTTTTTATTTAAATTGTTTGCATCCTTTAACCTACTATTACTGCTTTTTGTTTTATTCTAATATGCTTCTGTACTTTACTATTTAAACATACCGTGTGTGTTAATTTCGTGAAGAATCTTGTCTAACATTCACTTCTCTCTTTGTTTTTAGCCTACTTTGAATTTCTTAGTAAATATTTTTAGCTTTAGATTCAATAGTAGACAAGTTAAGGCTGAAAAAGATCCCAACAATACTTTGAATTTGAAAGTAAGTCCTGGCATGAAAAGAACTTTGATGCAAAATCAGAATGTTCACATTCCTGGTTCTTTTGGCCACTGGTTTCAAATGCTGTACATAGTTACACAACTGCATTCTGAGGTCGGTTTCCTGCTTATGGATACTTAGTAAGGCAGATAACAGAGGGTCTCTGTGTGTTTACCATCAGATTTCCATCAGATTTCCAAACTGAACATAAGACCTTCAGTTTGCTAAGGGATGACCAACAATAGTTGAGGGAAGAGACAAGGTCAAGGATTTTTCTGGATCTTTTTTCGAAATTTATAGGGAGCTTTTCCTAGGACTTGCAAGAATTATAATGGTGGAATTATTCATGGTAATGATCCAGGAATTAGATAATTAGGTTGTGGATGAATGATTTTAAGATTGTTCTCTTTCCTATTAGCAATTTAAAAATAAAGGCAGTTTCTTTGTTAATAAATGTAGCCTGTTGGCAATTTGCATGGCTTTGCTATTACATGTGAATTGTTTGAAGCTTTAAGTTAAAAAAAAATCAATTAAAGGAGATTTGATGGTTATGCATTATTAAGTGGTTATCTTGATACTTGATAATCCCTCAATATGAGGTAAGTGGTGTAGAACTGGAGTGGTTTCAGTAATCACCTGCCTCTGAAACATCGTTAATGGCAGCAGGAAGAAACGAGTTATAAATCACACCAAGCTCACTGAGAGGGAAAAACTGCAGTTGCTTGTTTAAGGTTTATTTGTTCGTATTTGTGTTATCATCTTTTCAAGAACAGGCTTGAGGGCAGGGACCATTATTTTCTGTGATTCTCCCTAGGAAATACTTTCTGCACCCTGGACGATTAATTTTCCTGACCTTTTGAGAACAGAATGTATGGAACCTGAATACCCTGGAGGCAAATAGAATTTGGAGTCTATTTCTAAGATGCCAGTCTCTGTCTGAGTTGGTGTAGTGTTTTTCCTCTCCCCTTAAAGGAGAACAAATACCATACCTAGTGAATAGTTTCAAGGAAAGTTGTTAATCAGGTAATTCAAGTGACCACCCTGGATTCTTCTTTCATTATTCAGGAGCAGGATCCTGAAGGAATAAAAAAGCAGTACAGTTACATTTGATAAAAGGAAATGCCTTTTCCTCTTCCCACCCACCTCTTAATCCCCTGGAATTTAGTTAACCCAGGAAATTGCTGCAGCAAATACTGTGTTTGAAATTATGAAGTCGTGTCCACACCAATAACATTTGTGACATTTTTAATTATGTTAAAAAAATCACAATACATTAATTTGTAACATTTCAGGACAAGGATTTTCACCCAAGGGCTTTAGAGAAGAATTTTTCTGAATTCTTGTGAATAGCACAAGAAAGATACAGAGAGTTTTACGAATGTTATCAGTGGTATTTTTTTTTTTTTAGTTAACCAGTATCATTATGTTGCTTTGTAATGGAAAATTATATCACATTCATATATGTGTTTAGTATTTATTACAGATGAACAAAAATGCACTATAAATGACTAAATTTTATTTATATGAACAAATGTTTTTCTTCAACCCACTTGCCCGTGAGAACCTATACTTTAGATAAGATATGAGTTTGAAAAATGGTTTTTAAAAAAGAAAAGTTTGAAACAACAGCAGTGTCCAGATAGCATTTCATTTTCTATGTTAAGTTACTTGGACTTAAAAAAAAATGATGTTCAGCTGTTGGGAACATGTTTTAAGTGAGGGAGGATCCACGCTTTCCAAGTACATGTTATATTCCTGATTGTTGGTGTGAATCTATGACAAGATTCTCTGCTAATATTTATTTGGCCATATTTTTATAAGACGATTCAGTTTCAGATTATTAAAGTTGCCATTCTTCTTGCCAATTTGCAAGCTCATATTGTTGCAGTGCATTCAACTGATTTGTAGACCAACTTGGTATTGTACTATATTTCAGAGAAATGATTCCTAAAGTATGTGCTGGAAAGATCTAAGAGAAAAATGCTGTATTCTGTGGTCACATGTGGAAGTCACATGCTACGTGCTGTGACTCACAGCAGACACTTGTGTACTCAAATTCCAGTGCATGCTACAAAAAAGAAAGCTGTTCAATTTCTTCTGAAATTTGTTGATCAAAGTTATTTCACTGCATGGCTCTGTTTCCTGCACTTCTGCTTATTCCAGTTAACTATGCAGCAAGAACAATTTTTAGCCTTGACTTTTTGATCATTGGGCATGAGATTTTCTTAAAATAAAAGCAGTATTTTGAGGATAGAGGTGGAGGCATTTTTTCCTTTCACAAACATGATCCGTGATAACTGTGCATAACTTCATACAGTGCATTGGTCTAGTGAATCTGTATGAACCCAGTTTAGAGGTGAAGTTGGCATTCTGCTGTTACCTTGAGGGACAAAGAAATTCAGATCCATTTGTGGCTATTACTTTAGCCTAGAACTCTTAGCAGAGTGCTACCATTTGCTTTAAGCATAGCATTCGTGTGTTATGTGTAAATATGCATGCAAAGTTAGTTCACGTTTTATGGCTCAATCTTCCTCTGCCACTGAAGCCCCTGAGGTTTGTGGCAGAGCACTTGTTGTGCCTAGCATTGCTTTAGCAACACACTGGGGTGCCTGTCAGTGCCTCAGAGTTAGGCTTTGTGTTGTACACAAGGGTGGGTGCTGAAGCCCATAAAATTTCATGCACAATTCGTTTGTTCGCTTTTTTTTTGAGCAATATTTCATTCAAGTACTAGCTGACCAAATAACTCACTTATGAGACATTACAGACAGAAATAAAGATAGAAGAAATAGTGTTACAGCTCTGGAAAGGTAACTGAAAATCCACTTGACCTGAGTTTCTCACCCGGACATTTGCACAGAATATTCCTGAAAATTGTTGTCATTTCTCTTCGTGCTCTTATCGTGTTGCTTGCATCACCTGTTTTTAGTTATTCTATTTTTTTTTCATTACCAGAGATTGAACTCAGGATCTTCACTTGCCAGGCAAGCACTTATTCCAATGAGCTATCTCCCTGGTCTCCAGTTTTTAGTTATTTGAAACATGGAGCAAAATAATAAAAAAAAGAAATAGACCTGAAACCGAGTTAGGGCTTACACATGATTACTTTTTAAAATAAGCATAAGAAAAATATTTGTCTTCAAATTACAACCAGTGCTTGCAAACATTTACTTCTTAAGCAATGTCTTAGAACTTCCTTCTTGACTAAATGAACTTGACATCATCCAGGATGAAGTCAAATGTGTCCTTTACTGTGAGGTCTATTGGCAGGGCTTACTTTTTGGGTTTAACTAAACAATTAACTAAAACATTGCCCCTTGTACAAGTTTCAGTGTCCTTTGCAGAGTATGCCACCCTTTGCATTTCCCTGCCCTGTTTTATTCTATCCTTAGGTTCCAAAACCATTCACCACCCTGAATACTTTACTAACTTACTCTGTGTCTCTCTCATGATGTATGTGTAAGAAATATTGGTTGAATGAGTTAAGGGTGGGCTTTGCAGCGAGCTGCTGGAATTTGGATCCCACCTGTAGGGCATAGTAAGCAAGTGGCTTGAAGAGCATTGCATAGCTCCTGTGCCCTAGTATCCTCCTCCTTATGATGGGGATGGTTAAAGTATCAAGTCCCTGAGTCCCTGGAAGGATTAATTTTCGTAATGCATCTGACACAGAGTTTAATAATGTTAACTTTCTTTGTAAGTCAAATAACCTTTGGTTCAGGAAACAGAATCAAACATTTACTACCACCTTCAAAGAATTTGTTCTTGCATCTTGCCTGAGTGACTTCCTCATCCTCTGTCTTTTAAGTATTAGAATGGAAAGCTGAGCCATGTAGAGATGCACTGTGCCGCCTTGTCTTACCTTCTTTCTCACTATTGCTTATATGGAGTTCTTTTTCTTTGCAGTCTAGCTGTGGGGATGTTGGACTCCCACAGGACTTCACTACTAATCGGGCACTACTTTGCTTTTCCTGAGTAAGGACAGCTGTCTTTCAGAGGATGCCACCTGTCTGCCCCTTCCCTTTTGTGCTGTGCAACACTGAGCAACAGACTTCACATGTCTCTGCTTAACTTTTCACATGGCAGATCCACAAACCTCTACCCCAAGGAATGAACTTGGCTGTGTTCTGAGCTAAGTCCGGTGTGTTTTACAAATCGTTTGATTCTTGCATCACAGTCACTCGTTCACTAACACAGTTCCCCCAGTGAGCTGCACAGCTCTTGTGGGTTGGGTGCATTCTTCCTCGTTCTCCAAAGAGCAGTCTATATGTCCTGGGCACCCGAGTACACTTAGGTTAAAGATAGAGTGTAGGGCAGATAAAGGACCAACTGAGTCATCCTCTGAGTTAAGTGAACTGCACAATGCATCTGAAGCTTAATGCTTTCAATACTTGTGCATTTCTTCTTTGATAGCATTCAAGTTTGAAAAGACTAGAAATCAGTAAGCTTGTTCAATCAATATATCTAAGGTTTATACCTAGGTAGCTTTTTGTACCAGTTTCCTTCCTGGGATAGAGTGTAATCTATTTTATTTAAGAAAGCCCATAGAGAGGCCTATTCCACCCATCTTATATCCTTTATCTGTTCTTCTCTGACAGTTTTCTGTATTTGTGGATGAATCTGTGTGTGACTTTGTTTTGTGCAGTTTACACCTAAGACAATATTGGCACAAAATCACTACAAAATTGAAATGGCTGAAATGGTAGGAAGCAACTGAGTCGGGTGGTGCGATTTCCCCGCTGCACCCCTGTAAGAGCTGCTAAGGCTGTGTTTATGATGCGCCCCCACAGTTCTCTGCCATTCTCAGGCATGTACTCCTGACATTTTTATTAGGCTTTTGTGTTTGGTCACTGTATTAAATCCAGCAATTTATTCCTTTCCACTTAAATTGTTTTCCCTGTGCGAGGGGTGGAGAAGAATTCACAGAGCATGCACATGAAAGGCCATTATCTTATCTCAGCAAATCCAGCCATAGAGAGACAGTGAGTCATGACAGCTCAGCTGGGGAATACAGGCTGTGTCCTAAAGGACAAGAGAGTGGGGGTGATGCAGCGAGGAGGAGGCCTGTGTCATAGCAAAGGGAAGCATTCCTCAGCCTTGGCAAAGCTCAGCAGCCCCAGGCTAAGCCGGGCCTTAGACTATTTAGTGGGAAGATAGAAGTGTGCATTCAGCGAGCGTGCTGTGCCTGTGTTCCTGATTTACTGACAGCTTCTAGAAACTACTCAGGAGAGTTGTTGCATTTCTTCAAATCAAAGCACCTCTTCCTTCTTAGAGAAAATCAAATAAGCACATAGATGCACTGGTACTTTTTGTGGATTCCTTGTATGCCAAAAGAAGGTTGCCACAGGGGTTCTGTTTCATTTGTCTTAGATTTAGGCATTTCTTTGGAACTTTTTTTTTTTTTTGACTGAAAGATTTTAAGACTTCACATCACACACTCTACTGTGTCCGGTGTCTGATGGCTTCATCTGAGCCTGCTGCCTTTATAGCCACGACACACAGCATCTTTTCTCTGCTTCTGTTAGTTTTGTGTCACCGTTACCTCATGTCTTAGTAGTGAGGTTGTCTCCATCTCCCTGCTTTTGAAAATTCAAGATCCTGGAACAAAGTTTGAAGCCTTTCTTATTTTTGTGCTTCCTGGAACAATTACCTTAGGGCTAAGCATGCAGGAGATACTGTAGAAATATTACTGTGTAGATACAATAAGGGTCTTTAATCTTTCAAATATATATATATATAAATTTTATACATGTATTTAATACAAATTTCATGTATTTTATAATGGTTCTCATTTTTTCTTCCATGTTAAATTTCTATCATTGAAACAAAATTTTTTTTTTGAGAATAAAATACAACTTCAATAATATTGTATCAAAGTTTTTATAAAACAGCTCATATTTGAAAATATCACAGTATTTTTAAGCGTCCAAATTGATCACCAAGTGTCATTGTCATTATTAGAGTCTGTCATGTTTCGTATGGAAGCACATGGAGGACTTTTTTTTTTTAATTTTTCTGCAGTATGCAGAGGCAGGGGGCTTGCTGGGCAGACAGGACAAGGCTGTGACCAAGATTTCAATTTTGGGTCAATTGTGTGCTGTGTCAGAAGCACGTGGCAGGCTCCATGCCTGACCCATTGAGAGGGTGATTTTTGCTTACCTTGCCAAGCTAACTAAAGCCTGAATGAGGCTGGGTGTGAACACAGTCCTTATGCATAGCATGATTCCAGATTTCCACAACCACACTGCTGGAAACATTAACATTTCACTTAGTTCACATGCCCTATTCATAAACTTACAACTGAGAATATTACCACTAATTTATGGAAAGTCCTCATCTTCAAATGTACTGAACCCTCTTGGTTACCTCCTGACTTTCCTTACCAGTCTCACTGTCATTCTTAATAGATTTCTAGTCTTAATCCTTATCTCAGGTCACCTCTACTAGCTTCTGTCAGTCAACTACATTCCAACTCTTGAACAAAGGTGATCTGCTTCATGCACATTTGTCCCATCCTTTGTAGGGGAAGATCTAGAGCCTTTCTTAAGGTAAGCCTTCTTTGCCCTCCTCTGTTTTCTTCCTTTCTTTTTCCTCTGTCCCCAGCTTCCTTCCTCTCCCCCTCCCTGATATGAACCAAGATTCAGGAAGCCCTCCTGGTTGGCACTGATGGAGCAAAGCATTTGGACTAAGCTGATGCTGAGAAAGTGGGGAGGAAGAGATAGAAAAGAACGGGAGAGTCATGGCTTGAGGCATCTCTTCTTGTTCTGTGAGTGATGACTTTTATTTCCACTGGAGCCACATTTGGGGAGGTGTCAGTTCTGAGCACCGAGGAGCACTAAAATAGTCTATCAGTCCTGAGACACGCAGAGGGCTCTGTTTTCTGTGACAGCACCTTTTACTTCATGGGCACAAAACTGAACCTCTTAGAATTATCACTTTTCTGTGCTTCACTTGCTAATGTTGAGATAATAAAATTGACTTTCCACGCCTTTGAGATAATTTTCAAAAGATTGAGTGCCAGGTACTAGCTTGCTTTGCATAGTTACTGTTGATGTGATATTTTCTTGGTTAGTATTCTGATGATTGTATTTTCCTTATCTGAATTTTAATTTTTAATTTCTAAATTGTTGCATAGTCAACCCACATACATGCCTTACCATCTCATCCAAGAAAGCGATATATGGAGACATGGGCTTGTCTCATGGCTATACACCTTGTACAAATCATATGAGTGGGAAATACATGCCCTCTTCACAGAAGCCATGTGATATAAATAATCACTGTAGCATTTCCAGATCTCTTTTTCTGCCTCATCCTATCAAATGGAAGATTCCTGAAGATATCTGTTGGGTATTCAACCCTAGGTTCTTAGGCTAAATGTGTTTGAGGATGGAGTACGGAAGGTAACTAGGATTGCGAGTCACAAGATGGGCCCCTATGGTGGCATTAGGGACTTCATAAGAGGAAGGGAGACCCCAGCTAGCATCCTGGCTCTGTGCCACCAGCTGATGCCTTGCACCTGGTCACTGTGCAGTGACAACACCCTCCCCACAGGGTGCTGGAGCCGTGTTGTTGGCTCTCTCAGCTCCTACCACCATAAGGCGAATAAAATTGTATGCTGTTTGTATCGCATGGTATTAAGTATTTTATTATAACAGCAGAAAATAAACTATAATGGCTCTTAATTTCTGAGTACTAGACTTCACTCTAGGATAAACTGAGTGTTCATCATCTTTGTAACTGAGCATTCTTTTCCATGTGTCATTGTTCATGTAGTTATTTCATCTGTCTCTTCACTGAATTTCAAAGTAGAAACCGAGTCTAGTCTAATGTATTCTTCTAGGTTCTAGCACAGAGAACTATATAGAAAAATTGTAGAGATCTTTATAATCCATTTACTCCGATAGTTGTCAAAAGTGACTTGTATCTTTCTCTTCATGTCATTTTTAGATGTCTTAAGAAAGGAATGGATGTACCTAGGGCAGAGGCCTCCTCGAGGTCATGCTGTTCACCATCTTGTGTGTCTGCATATGTCCACATGAGTCATGAAAATTTCACTTGTTCCCGGTCATATGCTGAAGGACAAAATGGATAGTTTAGGGCTCTCCATTCCAGTCTTTGACCTAATCCTGATGACACAGTCTTTTTTGAAGAAGGAGATTAGTTAATTTTAAGTATCATTAGCTATCAGTGTAGATGAATAGATTATGGTGCATCATCACTTCTCCATTCATTAGTGTGCTTTAAATCTTTAACTATTAAAAAAAAAAAAAAAAAAAGAACTACTTCAGGGGCTGGGGAGATTGCTCAGTGAAATAAGTGCTTAGTCCTGAGTTCAATCCCTGGTACCACTCCCTCCACCGCAAAAAAACAGAAAGAAGTAACTACTTCAGTTCTCTGCTTCTGGAATATAAAGGATGAATGACAAATTTCTAGTGAAATTCAGAGTGGCCACCTATGTTTGGGGCCAGAATATTTTAATTGGAACCATAATGAGACTCTTTGCAAAATGATTTTGGCTATATAACCACTCTGAATTACATAGTTTTTTTCTATAAAATAAGGATATTAATTAACACAAGATTGTGTTGTAAGAAATAAATGAGAATTTGTGAAACATAGCTTGCACAGTACCAAGTTGACACTGTTTGTACAATACACATTTTGAGCTTTGAACTGTAGCATCCTTTTTCTTGTTTATTAGCTGTAATAAAACCACAGCTGTTTGTGTGAGATTTGACAGGATGATGACACTGGAGAAAAATGTATTTCTTCTTTGTGATGAACTGGCCAAAATGAGACTACATATTTCGTTTGGAGATTTCTTAATGGGCTTACTTGTTTTCTAAGTAGCTTTAGCCTCCTAGCCCTTTCTGCTTGCTACTTCCAAAGAGCATTTGATATGACTGTGTAACAAAACAGTGGTTCTGCTGCTCTCAGTCACCTGAGCTGCATCGTGTGAACGCTGTAACTCTCAAGGATTGAAAATCAGTTCTGACTCAATATCTGAGAATGCAATGTGCAGCTTTTATTTTAAATTGATATGCCATTTTCAAAAGCACAAGAGGGGAAACAGCATTCTGATCAAGAGTATTGTATTAGTTGCAATAGTTAAAAGAAGTACTCACTCACTAAGAAAGAATTCTGACTTTCACTACTGGGTTGAAAAGTACAGGGGACCTAAGTCGATTGGGATGATCTTAGAGAGAGCTGAAAATCTAAACTTAGGGTTTTGTTCAGACTTTATTCCTTAGGTAGGCACACTTTGATCAGCAGTACATTGCTATCAGAAGATTTTGATTGTGAGGTGAGGAGAGACTTGAAACTTAGGGCTCAGTAGGACAAAAATAATGCAGTGGTCTGGAGTTGAAATTCAGGAGGATAGCGTTAGGAAAAGAAAAACAGAGACTTACAAAGGGATTTTTAATTAATTAATTAATTAACTATTTGTTCTTTTGTGGCCTGCTCTCCCACCCTGGGAGTGGGCCTGGGGTGGCATGTGGTGCCACAGATCAAACCATGGTCCCTGAAGTTTGGCCTAAGCTTGCCTAAGCCTTAGATTGATGAGCTATCTCACTGGCCCTTGTGAAGGGATTTCTTCATTAAAATTGCCTGGTTGTTTGTGTCCTAGAGTGGCTTCACATCAAGAATAAATTTTAAAGTTTTACACAGAACCTGTATACATAGCCAAAGAATCTGTTTCCTCAGCACTTTGATTCACTGATGTACTCTTATTTATTCCAGGAAGTTACTAATCTGCAGTAGGATAAAATAATCATGAAAAGTCAAGCATGTTGTGTTGCAGGATTTGGAATCAGGATTTGGCTTTGCTCCTTATACCATGATCCTTTCTTCTGTGGCATGAAGAACTAGGGGCATAGCACCATTCACATAGCCTTTATTGACCATACTAGAATCAAAGGGCTATATACTTGCAATTTTGGGGAGGACACTCAAATTCAGATAAAGGTGCAGGTGGCCTATCTGTGGTTAACCAGCCCTGAAATAAAGGTCTTCGCTGTTCCTCTGAGGTCCAGCCTCTAGGCATCAAAATGCCCCTAGGCCTGACACTGGGTTATACCTACTTTTGGGACACACAGCCACTTTGTCTTACCACTCTATATGATTGTCCATGCCATAAGTTAGGGTAACTTCCTTAAAATTTGTATGACTGTATATGACATTATTTCTTTTTTTTGTATTTTGTTGTTGCAAGGTCTCACTATGCAGCTTGGACTTATGGTGATCTTTCTGCTCTCAGCCTCCCCAGTGTTGTGGTCACAGGAGTGCACCACTATGCCTGGATCTGGGCACCTCAGCTTGTCCTGAGTGTGTGGTGCTGGGGTTTGAACTGTGGTCTCTGTGCTTTTCAAAGCTTGCCTAAGCAGGTGCTTTAGCTCACTGAGCTATCTCACTGACCCCCAGTATTTAGCATTTCTTACTACTATTTTTGTGTTTAGAAAGTGCTCATCTCTTAAGGACAGTATCCCATCACTCTATGCAGACAGTGGAACATACAAAGTTCATAACCTACTTCTATTTCATGTTTCATTTGTATTTGGAAGTCTCTGGAAATGCTAAAGTATTATTGTTTTCCTTGTAAATTCTCCAGTTGCACCTAGCAGGCTTTATTTTAAATTTTGGATAATATTTTTGTATCTAAGGAGACAGGAAAACAAATTTACATTTTCTTTGACACTTTTGCAAGAAATTATATATAGGTTTTTTGATTATGTGTGCAACATTGTTTTAAGGAGCTATTATATATTTTGGTGTTTGGATAGGACAGCTGAAAATTGACCACCTTAGTTAATGAATGTTAGTGTTCTCATTACGGCTTGTGTTTAGATGTTCCCCAAAGCTGCTTCAGATAGTTATTCAGGGCTTTCTCAGAGCAGCGGGATCTGCAGTGCTTGATGGTAGAATTGATTCATGGCGCAGTACTAATGTGAAGAGCATTAGGACCAAGGGTGTTGGCTTGCCAGGCTGAAGTGTCCTGGACGCATAGGATAGAAAGTGCTGTGGTCATCTCTTGTTGCTTTGTGGCCTTCTGCCCGGCATGGACTGCATCTCTTCTAATGCTCATCTGCCATGCCACCACTCCTGGGAGCCAGATGCTTACGGGATGAAGCCACTACAAACCGTGAGCTAAATACATTTGTCTCCCTTTCACTTTGGGCATGGGATATTTTGTCTCAGCAATGAGAGAAATGTAATTGCAACAGTTATGAATGAACTTAGTGTCTTCTCACAGCTATAAAACAGATCACTGCTGGTGCTTAGAAAGGAAGTCCTAATCGCACAATTGGCAAAATGAAAGACATTCAGGTTTAAACAAGTAGACATGAACACAAAAGAAACTTGGGATGTATAGAAGAGCGAACCAAAGTGCTATTTAATGCAACAATGTGAGATGTATGCAGTTTTATTCTTTCAAGGAAGAACCAAAGAACGAACAGGTCAGAAAGACGAGAATAGTCTGACACCTGAAGTAGCTGCCTTGCAAGGCCTTTGTAGAGCGTTGAGGTTCTCCAAGAAGCATTTCTCCACTGCTGGGCAGTGACACAGGAACCTCCTCTTACACACTTCTCATTTTAGTGTTCTCACGCCTGAATTTCATTTATGGTATGAAACATCAATCTATATTTTAAGTAGAATCTGTCTGAAACCATGATGATTACGAGCCACCTACATTTGAAAATCATGTGAGGCCCCTTTCTAAAGTCCTATGTGCACAATCATCTTAATTTTATTTTCTTATTTTTTAAATTGCTTTAATTTTATTAATTTGAATGAGAAAGAAATAACAATGAGATAGTTTCAAAACAGATTAGTAGGACAGCTACGATAATTAATACATTGTGCATTGCTGTCTTGATAGTAGTTTAGAGTACAAGATGCAGACATGATAT
>PVKN010024328.1:0-14481 GCA_004027915.1 Capromys pilorides
ACTAATCCACTTTTCATCTCGATGGATCTGCTTATATACAACGTGTGGCTTTTTTGGTCTGGTTTCTTTTACTCAGCATAATATTCCAAAGTCCAGCCATTCTGTAGTAGGTACCAAAACTGCATTCCCTCTTATGGCTGGGCAATCAGTCATTGAAGAAATACACCTCATTTTGTTTATTCATTAGCTGATGGACATCTGGGATATTTCCACTTTTTAGCTATTATGCTTTATGCCATTATGAAAAGTCATGACTTCATGTGGCACATGAGCTTTAAGACTGTAGGTGTACTGCTTTGATTAAATAAATGCTAACATATTTTCTATTTTTTCTGAGTCCCTCCTATTCTCCAAGTCCAGCTCTAGAGGCTCTTTCCTTGGCTCTGTTACGCCCTGTGCCTCGATCTAAGAAAGGAGCCAAAGGTGCTGGGCCAGATTTCTAAGATTCACCTCCACACGCTCTAAGCATAACAGTCCCACTCTCCAGGATGAAAAGCGTCCACTGAGGCAGCTTTCTGTGGCCCTGGGTGGCCACCGAGTAGTCACATAGGTGCCCCACTAGCACAATGTGAGTGCTGACCATTCCACTGGGTGACAAACAAGTGGATTCAACACAGTCCTACATTAAAAGGAAATGTTTAAAGATCTAAGAAGCCACTGGTTACTTTCCCCTCAGGAAAGCTTTTATTTTGGTTTGGTTTTGTGACACTGCAATTGAACCCAGGAGCATTCTACCAGAAAGCCACATCCCCGCCCTTTTTACACTTTTGCATTTGAGAGGGGGCCTTGCTAAGATGCCCTAGCTGGCCTCAAATTTGAGGTCCGCCTGCCTCCCCTAGAGGACCTCAGTCACTAGAGTGCCTGGTAAAAGCCTGCTTTTTAACTAGATCAAAGCGATGTGGTACATCCAAGTCGCAGCCATTTAATAAACACAGTACACATTTCCAAAATGATCTCTCTAGTACTTTCACTTGCTGAAGAATACAAGATAAGTTTCTGGAGACAGAATAAGAGAGATAATTCAACTGCTTTACTGATCTTTCTTATTTGGTGGCCGGCTCAGCCCAAGCGGGGTGGTGGTGCAGGGGCCACTGTATGTGGTGCTGGGGATCGCCTAAGCTTGCCTAAGCAGGCACTTTAGACCACTGAGCTGGCCCTGGTCTTTCTCTTTACTTCTTTTATTTTATTCTGCTCTTGAGACAGGGTCTCATGCTGCCCATATGGGCCATGAACTTGAAATCCTCCTGCCTCTGTTTCCACAGCATCACCACATCCAGTTTGTCTCTGTAGTCTTAATCCAAATATAATTAGTAGCTTTTAGGGGACAAAAAAGTGCCAGCATTAAGTGAAAAAGTCTATAAAAAATGTCATGGTGTGAAACTCTAGCCTGTTCTATGAAAGCAAAGCTGTACGACAGCTCCATCAAGAGTACGTGAAAACGTGGTGGGAACAGGAGGGGCTTCTTTTCTTCTTGCTCTGGAAACCTGCTCTGATGCTCCAGCACTGCAGATTCCCCTTTTTTCCTCACTCTTCTGCCTTACAAAGCGTACAGCCACCCTTTCTCTGTAAAGCCACAAGACCCACATTACAGAACTGGTATATTCCACCTATCCTCTTACTCAGCTGTGAGAGCAGCTGAACCAGTGCAGCCTGCTGCTGTGACACTACATGTGACAGAAAAGTCTGCAGTCAGGCACACAGAGGACAGGTCAAGGTCAGTCCCCGCCAGGCAGCCAGTCAACTTCTTGACTTTGGCTATTGATCTGAAAACAAATGAAGCAGAAAGTCTTATTTGATCCAAACCCTTCTATTAGTAGGTAGGTATTTTCAGGAAGGGGAAAACTCCTCTAAAACAATGTACTTTTTTAGTGTCATTTTTCCCCTCCGCAAATTTCTCTAACACTTTACTTAAGCCAACATTTTGATGTTTATTTTCTCAGTCACAAAAGGAGGGGAAAAAGCATCCCCAGCAAGTTTAGAAGCAGCCTTCACTTGCAGAAGGCACCGTGACCTGCAGAAACACTGAGTGCCCCACAACAGCACCCAACACTCACTCTCCAGACTCTCACACTGCTCCTTCTGCGTCTGTCTGAAAGGGACAGCTAACCAACTGCCAAGGCACGGAAAGTACAGGCTCTACGTGCTCAGAAGAGGGAGAGTATGAGACGGAGGTACATACAGGTGATGTCCCCTACAGCAAGCTGCTGTCACCTCCTAGGTGAACAACGCCAGCAGTCTCTGTAACACAGATAAAACAAGTGGAGAAAGGCAGGTTATCCCAGAATATATCTTGGAGGCAGAATGGACAGTGTGTGATGATCTGGACAGAGAACATGAGAGAAAGGAAGGAATGAGTAGATGTCTCCAAACGGACCAGAACACATCCGTGGACAGACTGTGTCTTATGTGGGAGAGATGGGCAGCCCAGGGGCCCAGCTATGGCTGCAGTAGGCTTGAGGGACACTTCAGACATCACAGGGGAGATCCAAATAAGGCTGTGGGCTACGAGGGTCTGAAGCTTATGAGCAAGAAGAAGGCTAACATGCTCCTTGGCTTACAGTGGCATCTGCCTCAACAAACTTATCATAAATTGAAAATATCGTACTTAGCAAACCTGACCTAACCAAATGCCACAGCTTGAAGACTTACACATGCTCCGAACACTTGTATCAGCCCACAGCTGGGCAGAAGCAGCTGGCTCAAAGCCCGTGTTATAATGAACAGCTGACTATGTCATTTGATTTATTGAATAGTATATTATTCAGTGCTAATACTATTTTCAAAAAGAAAAACTGAATAGTGCGTAAGTATACTTTCATGCCATTTTGTTTTGCTTTCAGACAGGATGTCACTCTGTAGAGCAGGCTGGCTTCAAACTTGCAGTGATCCTCTTGCCTCAGTCTGCAAATGCTAGGATTACAGTGTGAGCCAGCATACTAGACTTCACATCATTTTAAAGTACAAAAAAAGAAGAGAGACAGAGAGAGAAAAAAGAAAAAGAAAGGTTAAGACAAACCATGGCAAGGCAAAGACTATCTGTAGCTGAGTTTTGTCATTTTTGCCTTTTGGGACAGACTCTCACTGTGTAGTTCACCTTGAGCTCACTATGTAGCCCAGGCAAATCATTCTCCTACCTCAGCTGGCCCAGTGCTCAGATTACAGGCACGCATTTGTGTGGTACCGAGATTTTCACCATGCCCATCTCCTGTAATTAAGCCTTGTTACCCACAAAAGTCATGCTGTGTAACGTTTTCACTAACACTGAGTTGGTGCATACTGAACCTCTGACAAACACAAGGCTGAGTTCCTACAAGCCTCTAATCACATTCCTGTCACCAGTCAATACATAACCTTGCTTTATGAGTCTCTCTGAAAGAAGCCTTATTTAATTGAATTGTTGATTCATCAGCCATTGAACTCATGGCCAATGTACTTCCACTGACTCTAAGCAAGGTGTTTCAAACATACAAGTTTCTCCATGAGGCACAACACTGTCTTTGGCCCTAGTTCAGGAACGCTATTCAACAATTCCACATCATGCAAAATGATCATTTAAAACACCCAAATACAAATAAAAAGGACACAAAGATAAAAGCAGTGCTAACAGGCTACATAAAGGGTATTTGTTCATAGTGTGAGAGTTAGAATAAAAAAGCCATCACCATGTCACACAGGGTTAGGAAATAGGGTCATTGGTTGACTTGCATTTTTCCTTTCTTTTTGTTTTTTTTTTTTTTTTTTTTTTGAGACAGGGTCTCATGTTATAGTCCAGGCTGGTCTTGAACTCATAGCGATCTTCCTGATTCAGCCTCCTGAGTGCTGGGATTACAGGTATATACCACCATGCCCAGAAATTTGACTTCCATTTTCTGCTACTCTGTATAGTCTAAAAATGACCATAAAGCACCACTTTTGCATTGTGCATTGATTTGGGAGTTACACATAAATTTTAGTAAGTAGGTAATTCCCAAATATGGACTCCATAAATAAATAAATAAATAAATAAATAAATACTGACTGACTGACTGACTTTAAGTTTTGGAGACCTGAGAGTACATGTAGCATTTAAAGCCACTGACTACATAATTCCAAATAATCTGGTTCAAAGATTCTACTCTTGGGAAGGAAGCAGGGATAAATTTCACCAGTTTTAAAAGCATAGAACACTCTCCCCTAATGTATGAGGCTCAGGGGAGCGGTCCCCTCTTCACCAGCCAGGGCCAAAGGTTTTCTCTCTACATTCTGATTCCTGTTTCTCTTTTTAATTGGTTCAGAACTTGGGAGGGAAAGGAATAAATTATTTATTGCAACAATAAATAATTATGATATAAGAATGAGGTTAAATTAATCTGTGTTTTTAGAGATTTTCATAGAAATTACCTTTAAAAACTAATCAGGGAAAGTCTCTCCCAACCCTCACCAGGACCTGAGCTCTTCTAAGCAACAAGCTGCTGGTGGTTAGGGAGGACCAGAAAGGGGTAAGTGGTTGCACACCTTTATCGAAAGTCATTGTCTAAGGCCAAGATAAAAGCAAGACCTATATTACAAAAAAATGTAACTTTCATATCTGACAAGGTCAGTCAGGTCCCCTCAGGATTTACCCTGAAACAATATACCATGGTACAGCTAATTTCTCTTTGTGCAATGAAAAGAAAGATCTGTACTAATAATGTTTAGACAAGAAATCATGTCTGCATCTTGTAATCTGAACAACTATGATGAAGACAACACCATGTAATGTATTAATTATTCTAAAAAATAAAATAAAATACAGTCATTGTATAGCAGAAAATGCCCCCCAGCATTTCATGCTTCTCAGTTGCCTGGATCCAGCTCTGGGTGCTTCTGTCTCTTAGAAATGGCTGGTCAGGGGGCTGGGCAAGTGCTCACCCAGTAGTCACTGGGAGGCGCAGCTAGTCATCATGATGTATGCTATAAAAGCCAAAGCCAGCAGTTGGAAGGCTGAGGCAGAAGGATCAGTGCGAGTCCGAGACCAGCCTGGGCTACAAAAGTGAGCTCAAGGCCAGCCTGAACTGCACAGCGAGACTCTGTCTCAAAAAGACTAAATCAATCAATCAATCAGTCAATCTGCCTCCAAATCCTGGGTGTCATGGTTTCAGTGTTTCTGCTTGCCGTTACAATTGCATACACTAAGTAGTATGTATACTGAATATAACTGAATACAGATTTACAGGTAGCACTGCAAAACATGAAACTTTTTTTGTGTAGTTTCAGACCCTTCCTGCCAAAAAGGTATTATCTTAGGAAACAAGACATACAAGAAAACGATATATTCAGGGTCACAAATCTCCCCCAAAGATTTGCTGTTCCTCTTCCTGAAGTTTTTTTTTGGGGTTTTGTTTTGGTTGTTTTGAGACAGAGTCTTGCTATGCAGTTCAGGCTGGCCCTGAAAGTACTATGTAGCCCAGGTTGGCCTCAAACGCATGGCAATCCTTCTACCTAAACCTCCCTCTCAACACTGGCCCTTCCTGAAGTATGAAGGACATGCTTGAGTCTGGGCAGGGAGGGACCACTGGAGTCACCAGCAATAGGAGGACAGGTGGACAGACCTAGAAATGACAGGTCAGATAGGGCTGCTGGCATCCCTGGTTAATCACACAGGGTTTACACATTGACTTCAGGGAATCCAGCAACAGATCACAAACATTAACCATGTAGTAATAACAGGACAGAAGACAGCAGATAGTAACATAATAAATAATTATTAAATGACTTCATAATACTTCAATTATGAAAGGAACAACTTCTCTAAAATTTAAATTATGAGTAATTACTTTTAACTCCTGCCATCTAACTCATCACTGCTTCTTTAGAATAACCTTCCATTAAAACCTTAGTTCCAGGCAGATAGCTCAGTGGATTAAAGCACCTGCTTAGACAGACACAGGGACCAGGGTTCGATGAGCTGAGACAACGACTGAGATTAGGCGTGGTGGTACATGCCTGTAATCCCAATGCTTGGGAGGCTCAAACCAAGAAGATCACTATAAATCTCATTTGTGTAGTGAGATCCTGTACAACCTGTACTAAATTCATTAAAAACAGAAAACTTACTTCCAAAGTAGATCACTTACCTGGTAGTTTAAATACCAAAACCCATAAGCAGACTTTTGCTCATTTTTTAAAAATTATTTATTTATTTATTTGTTTGCTTGTTATGTTTATTTGTTTGTTTCTTTATTTATTTTGTGGCTGGCCCAGCCTGCCCTGGTGGTGGGGCTGGCGCAGCATGTGGTGCCGGGGATCGAACCGCAGTCCCTGCAGTTGCCTGAGCTTTCCTAAGCAGGCGCTTTAGACCACTGGACCATCTCGCCGGCCCTTGCTCATTTTTTTAAATAAGCACTTTAAAAATATATACTCACTGTGGGGCCAGGGAGACAGCTGAGTGGCATAAGTGTCCTATGTGATGTACACGAGGTCCCAAGTTAAATTCCCAATACCTCCCCCAAAAAACATACATCCTCACTGTAAAAGGTGATGGTGTAAGCAGTCCACAGGTTACAAAAGCCAACCGATGACTCACGGGGACCCTAGCCTTTAGCAACCCTGGGGTGCAGCGGTGGTCAGGCCATTCTGGGCTGTGCATCACATCACGGACAAGCCACTACTGTCAAGAAGCTCATCCGGACAGACAAACTCTGAAGAAGAAAAGCACACAGACAATATGTCTCCTGACCTCTGTGATGCTCCACAACAAACTCTCCTATGTAGATTTTCCTCCCCATAAGAATTACACTTCTGGGGTCTGGGGAGATAGCTCCATGGCACAAGTGCCTGCCTGGCAAAGTGCAAGGTCGTGAGTTCAAACTCCGCCCCCCCCAAAAAAAGAATTACAGTTCTGAATTTCTGCACAATATCCCCCAATTTTAAGGAAGCACAAAATTGTGATTTTAATTTAAGAACAGAAAAAGAAACATCTGTATAAGTTTGTGATTGAAGTTCTGTTACTTGTTTTCAGTTAGTTTCTTGATTCAAAGTATACATTCCTCAACTGATTTGCATATTTATATTAAATAAAAGCTTTTCTAAGATTTACTTTAAAACTAGTTATATAACATTTATACACATCATTCTTTTTTTAATCTCCATTATATTTTATGCTTAAAACAACATTTTTACAGGGAAGAAAGAAAAAAACCATCCCATACGAGTAGTCTTCCCACCTGTGTGTATTATAGGACCCAAGAGAAATGCAGGCAGCTCATGGTGACATGGACATGAACATTCACAGAAGCTTTATTTACAACAGCCCCGCCCCCACATGGAGCTTATGTAAGTCCAACAGAGCAGAGAGAATATGAAACAGCCATAGGGTGGGCACTACCAAGCAACAGAAAGGAGCAACTGGTGGCACCAGTGGCTTACTGTTAAACGTCATTCTGATTGAAAGTCAGACACAAGGGAGTATACATTGTATAATTCCATTCCTGTAAAAATTCTAAGAAATACAAACTAATCTGTAGTGACAAAAAGCAGGTCAGTGACTGCCTGGGGTGAGGGACAGAAGTAGGGATGGACACCAAATATCTTTTCATTTTTGGGTTTTTTTTTTTGGCGGGACCGGGGTTTGAACTAATGACCTTGCACTTCCCAGGCAGGCACTTATGCCATGGAGCTATCTCTCTGGATCTTCATCCACATAGCTTTTCAAAGCAGTGGAAATATTGTTTACCTTGACTGGTAAATAATTTCATTATTATACAACCTGTTGAGCATATTCCATTTAATTATGTACTTTGTTTTTTGGTTTTGTTTTTTTTTTTGTTTTTTAAATTTTATTTATTTATTTGTTTGCTTGTTGTGTTTGTTTGTTTGTTTGTTTATTTTGTGGCTGGCTCAGCCTGCCCTGGTGGTGGCGCTGGCGCAGCATGTGGTGCTGGGGATCGAACCGCAGTCCCTGCAGTTGCCTGAGCTTTCCTAAGCAGGCGCTTTAGACCACTGAACCATCTCGCCAGCCCCCTTAATTATGTACTTTGGATGGACACAATCTATTGTATGTGTCTTACTTTTCTCATTGCTGGGACAACATACCTGACACCTAAAGTTAACGAAGGAAAGGTTTACTTAGCTCATAGTCTGTAGAGGTTTCAGTCCATACTTGGGTAGCTCCAAGGCAGAGTGAACATGACAGAGGGGCAACAGTTCATGGCAGCAGCAGATAACAGAAGTGATGAGAGATGGGGAGTCTTTCTGCCCTTTTATCTTATCCAGATTGTTGGAATTAGGGTGGTGCTAATTCAATCAGTGGACTGATCCAGCAACCACCTGCCCTTAATCCCAGCATTGTACTATGATTCAAAAACACATTCTAGATTCAGCTGCCTCCAGAAAAACTTTGACTACATGAAGTTTTGGGGGACATCTAGACATAAACCATAACAGTATGCAACGCCTCAAAAAACTAAATGGGGTTATTTAAACTCAAGGTCCCTGTGTGTACTAAATAAACATGCATTCTATCACTGAGCTATACCCTTTCAAACCTCCAAAAGTTAATTTAAAAAAAAATTAAGAAGGAGCTGGGTGTGGTAGGGCATTCCTGTAATCCTAGCATTTGAGAGGCTGAGGCAGGAAGATCCCAGTGAGTCTGAGGCCAGCCTGGGCTACACACTGAATTAAATGCCAGTTTGAACTACCTAGCAAGGCCGTAATTCAATAAAATAAAACAAAAATAAAGCTACAAGAAGGAATAACATGGAAAGTTTGTAGGAAATGGCTGAGAAACTAATCTACTCATTATCACTAGTTAAAAGTCTGAAGCGCCACTATTGGTATCTTTAGTTAGTGCTGTGCTATCTGAAGTCCTTAGAGCACCTGCTGAGGACAACAGTCACTGCTGCTTCTCAGCAGGTCACCTTCACCACAGCCCCAGCGCTCCCTACAAGAAGCAGATGCAGGTATGTCTCTGCCACCACCCTGATTCTAGGAAGATGTCCCTGAGATGAAATTTGTCCAGGGCCCAAGACAGTATGGTATCAGAGGCCATGGTGAAGTTGCAGCTATGAAGAAAGGTCGGTGAGGCTGCACTGAAAGGTCAGTTGCCAAGTTAAGTGGAGGGAAGTCATCAGGTGTCCTGACCAGGCAATGCTTTCCCTACACAGATGTAACTTTGTCACCTCTCTCTCTGAACTAAACCATGGTTTTTGTTTTTGTTTTTAAGGCTGATTTTCAAAAGCCTTTAGGGATGGTGAAATAGCTCAGTGGACTAAATGCCTGCTCAGGCAAGCACAGGGACTGGGTTTCGATTCCTAGCACCACATGCCTGTTGGCCCTGCCCATGGGCGCGCTGAGCTGGCCATGACACTGGGCCTGGTGGCACACGCCTGTAATCCCAGCACTGGGGAGGCTGAAAACAGGAGGATCACTATGAGTCTAAGCTGCATAGTGAGACCCTGTACCCAATACATTTTTTTAAAAAAAGACTTTAATGCAGTTTTGGGGACACAGCCATCTATGAAAAATGCTGTGTTGATTACAAGGAGACACAAGAATGCTGAGAAGGCAGGAAAAGTTCAACCACAGTCCTGTTTAACAAACACAGCAAAAATCACACAAAGATTACTCACAAGGTGGAAAAACAATGACTTTTCATTATAACTTTAACTCATAAGAAACCCCCGTCTGAATTCAACATATACATAAAATTGGATAAAGCGTTCCCTATGGGAGGAATGAGCCTCCTTTTTTTGGTTAAAGGTCAAAGTTCTTTTCTGCCTAGAATTTAAAGCCCCTGAGAATTCTATTCTGACCTGCATCTCAAAGGCTATGTGTCTAATCAATATCTGTTGAGGGCTAACACTATTGCTCAGTGGTAGAGTGCTTGCCTAGCATGTACCCAAGGACCTGGGTTTAACTCCCGGCACTTACAATCAATCAATCAATCAGTACCTGTTAAGTGATTCTTTTAAAATAGTTTGGGAAAGGAGCTGCTATAACTTAGACTAATATCAACATGAGGCAAGTGTCTTAGAACAAAGTTCAACCCAACAACAACACAAAAGAGAAAACATCTTAAAATTGCAACAAAAACTAATTATAAAAAAAACAATTCAAAGCCAAATATGGTGATGCATACTTGTAATCTCAGCCCTCAGGCAGGAGGATCATAGTGAGTTCAAGACCAGTTTGGGGTACATAGTAAGTTCAAGACCAGCCTGAACTACATAGTAAGATGCTGTCTCAAAACAAATAAACGAACCACAAACAAAACAATTCAAGGTTAGGAAGGTACCATGTAATAATATGAAACGTAAATTAACAGAACTTTCCAGAAACCCATTTGGTAGCACATGCTGAGATTAAAGAGTTAAATTCTTGGCCCAGTGGGTCTAATTACAGCAATGTGGCCTAAAAAAAAAAAAAAAATGTGGGCAAAGTTTTACCAACAGGAATGTTACAAGGTTACTTATTACACGAACAAACTGGGAAGTGCTGAATACCAAAAAGAAAGGGTGGCCAATTAAATTATGACACATCCCATTTGCTACCTCTGGCTGAGTCTGTGCATCACAGACCCCTAGCACCACTCCACATCCTTGCCAGGCAAGCCACACTGCAGGGCATGACCACCTTTCAAAATGTAGCTAGTGATCCTACGTGACCAGAGGAGGCGTGACTGGCCTGCTCCAAGAGGTGACATTGCCCTTGCTCAACTACAGATCAACCAATCCAGCGGCTGCTGTCTGGGCCCAGCACGCCCCCAACGAGACTTGGGGTCAGGAAGTCAGCAGCCCAGGCTGATGTTCCTGCCACTGGCTGGGTTCTGAGCAGCGACTGGCCTGGTCCCTTATCCATGGCTGGCATTCACGCAGCCATAACCAGCTAGCTGCTTGCTGGTGTTGCCCTCTTCTCTTGAGACTTGCTCCTCCTTGATAAACTCCATGAGGGAGAGAAATCACTAAAACTAATATTTATATGAATTTGAGCAGCAGACAAATACACTTTCAAAGAGCAAATTACAAACTATTCCACATCGCACGTTTTCCAAAAAGGAATTGTAACAGGTGAACACGCAGGAATATGCATGGAAGAAAGACTGAAAGAGGATGGCACCAAGTATTAAAGGAGACAGTTACAGAACTTTACACACTTTCCTCTTTACTTCTGCCTATGTTTAAAATTTTCCGTCATATTTTTTTCAAGCTTTGCCCAAGTGCCACGTAAGAAGGCACAGTCCCAGCCACCTGCAGTGGCTGGTCTCCAGACCACCACCAACATCCTGGAGAAGAAAGCACACCCAGAAGACCCTGAGCAAGTGACTCAGCCTCACGCTTCTGAGGCCTCCTAGTCCCAGCGACCTGTCCCAGAATTCAGCCTCTCCTTGGTCCAAGGAAGGAAGCAGGCAGCTCTTCTGGCCACTTCCCCTAGACCATGCACACCAGGGCTCTTGGCCAGCACCTGTCCAGGAGCTGCCTACCAATATCATAAGAGGAGAGCATCTCTTCAAAGGAACAAAACAGAAAAGTGTACAAAGATGTTCAGGGAAGCTAAAGCAGATGAGTTGTTAAGTTGGTAGCTATAGTATAATAAAGAAGTTTTAAAAATTCAAGTTCGTTATTTTTTGCCTTTTTGATCCACTGAGCCTCTTCACAAAAACCTCTAAAAATTAAAATTCTCTAAAGGGAATACTGAGTGACCCCAAATACTAAGTCATCTGGAGAAGGGCACTCACCACTCAACCCGTCCCGTCTGATAGTCTTGGACCTACAAGTGGTCCTGCAGCACTCTCCACAATCAGCACTGGAAATCCTGGGACCACCTCTGACCCAGCCAACCAGAGCTCAAAGGTATTGCAGCAAGACCGCAAAGAAAGCAGGCTGAGGCTTCCGGGGGCGGTTTCCTACATTTGGAGTTTCCCAATTTAAAAGCCTTAAAGATATGTATCTGTATACAGTGGTATCTCAGTATTTGTCATTAATTGGTTCCAGGATTAACTGGTAGCAAGATAGGTGGCATGAGCACCCAAAATAAGTACCAAACAAACTGCTGTGGCTGGGAAGGTGACGAGTCATGAGGCAATCGGTCCCAGCAAGTTCTAGCTTGTGTGTCAAGTCCCAAAAATAATGACCACTGGGATAAAACTTTCTCGTCAAAATGTGTTGAGCCTCAAATCTAATGAGTTTCAAAGCTCAATCCCAAGATACAACTGTGTATGTACGCATGCATGCATGTACATTCATTGCTCGGTCCAGTTCATTAGGTATGGCTAGAGTAGAGAAGTAGAATAAATACTGGGTGTGGTGGTATGTGCCTGTAATCCCAGTACTTGGGAGGCTGAAAACAGGAGGATCACTACAAGACTGCAAGTCTAATCTGTGTAGTGAGATCCTGTAGGCCCTGTACTGAACAAAAAAAAAAAAAAAAGAAAAGCAGAATAAGATGCTTTTGAAAAAAATTTACCCAGGTGATCTTGGAGACTAGTAAAGTGTGGGAACTACAATTTCAACCCTAATTTATCAAGTTGCATGTGATGTCACATGCCTGTAATCCCAGCACTCCAGGAAGCTGAGAATCCCTGTGAGGTCAAGACCAACCTGGGCTACACTGAGTTCAGCATATGCCTGCACTACAGAGTGAGATCCTGTCTTAAAGAAGAAAGAAAGAAACAGAACAAGCAAGCAAAAATTTTTTGCGTGTGTACAAGCAGGAGCTAATAAAAGTATATTTCTTCACAGGGCCAGGGCTATAGCTCAATGGCACAGTGTCTCTGCCTGGCAAGCACAAGGTCCTGAGTTTGAGTTCCAGTACCCCCACAAAAAAAAGTATATTTCCCCATAAATGGGATATTTTTTAGCAACCTGCTTTGTTCACTTGGCATCCTATAATCATCCTCACAGCCATACTTTTTAAAAGCTCACTAATCTTCTATGACATAAATCTGTAGTAACACAGCGAACCATGGCCTCACTGATAACATGAGCACACTCCTTCCCACTTCCACCTCAAGGTGAGAATAAACATCCTGCTCACACAACCCACAATGAGGGGTGAGGATGCTTGCCAGCTGTTCCTCAGACAAAAGCTTACTATCAAGAGCATATGAAGAACTCAAAAAAATCAGATCTCCCAAAGCTAAAGACCCAATTAAAAACTGGGCATCAGAGATAGATACATACTTCTCAGATGAAAAAATACAAATAGCAAATAAATATATGAAAAAGTGTTCCACATCACTGATCATTTGAGAGATGCAGATTAAATTAAAATATTGAGATTTCATCTCACCCCAGAAAGAATGGCTATTAACAAGAAGTCAATGGCCAGGTGTGGTGATGCATGCCTGTAATCCCAGCACTTGGGAGGCTGAGGCAGGAGGATCGATGTGAGTTTGAGACCGGCCTGGAACACAAAAGTTGAGCTCAAGGCCAGCTTGAACTGCATAGTAAGACCCTGTCTCAAAAAGACAAAAAATAAAATAAAATAAAATAAAGAAGTCAACCAATAACAAATGCTGAAGGGACTATGGGAAAAAAAAAAAAAGAATGCTTCTCCATAGTTTGTGAGAGTGTGGACTGGTCTAACCACTGTGGAAATCAGTGTGCAGATTTTTCAAGAAACTAGGATTAGAGGTCCTATTTGACCTAAGTATTCACCTTCTGGTTATCTTCCTAGAAGAATTAAACAGAGTTGGGGGTGAGCCCGTACTACAGAGTGAGACCTAGTCTGAAACAACAAACAAAGGCAAACAGGCAGGCAGGCAGGCAGGCAGAAATTTTCTGCATGTGGTACATCATACCTTATTGATGTATGTCACCCATGTTTATAGCAGCATAATTTGTAGCAGCTTGATCTTGTAAACAACCCAAATGCCCATCAATCAAGGAATAGATAAAAAAAGATGTGGCCCTTTTATACAGTAAAATACTAATCAGCCATAAAGAAGGATGACCTGGAGGCCTTCAAAGGTAAATGGCTGCAACTGGAGACCATACTCACTCGTGAAACAAGCCAGATGCAAACATGGAAGCATCATGTTGTCTTCCTAGTATAAGAAGCTAACAGAGCAAATAAGAACCAAAATGTAAAACAGATGTAAAATGGCAAGAAACTTCAAAAGGAAAGAGAAAGTGGGATGAGGAAATAGAAAAAAAAGAAGAGAAAAGCAAAAAGAAAACATATATATATATACATATATACACACACATATATTACATATAATATATGTACATATATTATACACAAAAGATAGTTAAAATAGTTATACTATTAATTTCTCAGTTCACTGAAAAGATAGGTCTGCACTAATATTGTTTGAGCAATTAAATGCTGATATCTTGTATTCTGCGTAACTAAATTAAAGATAAGAACACACAATTGGGGTTCAAAATGCACGTTTAATGCTTGAAAGGATCAACAAATGGGACCACTTCCAGCTGAGAAGTTTTTTCACGTCAAAAGAAATTACCAACAGAGTGAAAAGACAACCCACAAATTTTGAAAAGATTTTAACTAATAAGTATT
>PVKN010024329.1:0-14475 GCA_004027915.1 Capromys pilorides
CCTCCTCAGCATACTCCAAGACCTGCTCATGATACTTTCTCTACCTCTCTCTTGAAGCTCCTCCAAGTTTCACCCCCCAAAAGCAATTAGGGGTGTTTTCCCTTATCTTCCTCACACAAACCACTTTCCACTGAGGTTGTTTAGTTTGGTCCTAACAGCCACGCCTGCTGAACTTCCTATAAGTTGTGTGGTTCACCCCAACTACCTTCACCTCAGGACACATCTTCACAGGAAGCTGTCACTTCTATCTGACCAATGAGGGATACAGGTCCAGTGCAGACCCCTCAGCCTGCTGGCACAGGCCCATGGTCCGAAGGTGGGAGCCAGGCAAATATTGAGACCAGGACCGGCACCTGATGCGGCGCACTGGCTGCCTGCAATCCTCACTGTGACCACAGCTCACTTGTTCTCCTCCTGCTGCTCCTCCCCCTCCTCCTCCCCACCTCTTCCCCCTCCTCCTCATCTTCCTCCTTCTCCTCCTCCTCCTCATTCTCCTCCTCCTCCTTGTTCTCCTCCTGTGCCTACTCAGCCCCTCAAGCTGGAAAAGCCGCGTCTTGGAAAACAAAACCTGCAACTTTTATCTTTGCTTCCCATCAGCCAAAAACGTCCGACACAGGGTGTCAGGGAATATTTGACTGCTGTAATTAATGAGAGAATGAACAGCTGAAGCCCTAGCCCTCTCTCTCTCCAAGCATAGATTTTTCTTTCTCTGCAGAAGAAGGGGATGAGTCATCGCCGATATTCAGCTCCTATGATGCTATAATTCCAGCAAACTCTATCTAACTAATAAACTTGCAAAAATGAGTGACTCGTCTCTTTCCGTCCTTGTATCAATCATTTTCTATCTAAAAAGAACTTGATCAAATGCAGCTCGCACTGTCCAAGGACAGGCGCCATGTGAACTGGATTTCAGAAATCACTTTCTCTGCCTTGGCTCCTTTCCCCATCAAAAGTCTCAATCAGTGAAATAAACGATGCACAAAGCCCTGATCACAAAGCCCCCCGGTCCTCCTCCCAATACCTTCTCCTGCCCAGAGGGAGAAAAAGAAAAGAGTAGGAAACATTTATAACAGAAGGAGAAGAAAAGCCAAGTTCGCTTACCAGGGCAGCACTGTCTTCTTCGCTAACACTAGACTCAAAGCAGGTCTAATTAGCGGGGCTGAGACCAGGAAAGGGGCTTCTTGCATTGTTAGGGCCGTCTCAGAATTCCATGGTAACAAATCACCCAGAATGGGGGTGACAGCTACAGGACGTTGAACATTAGTGACTTTGCTAGCTTTCAGGACCGACTGTATTGGGGTTTCAGCAGACGCTGAGGTAGACGGGGCAGAGAGTGTCTGAGATCAGGTTAAACCTAGAGTTTTCCCGGAAGGCAAGGCCCGTGATTGGATTGCCTCAGCCCAAATCCCCACCGTGTGTGGCTCTATTTTTTGACAGCATAAAAACCCCAGATCATCCACAGTGATTGGTATATAAAGGTGGCCGGGGCCCAGGGGACAGGTGGCACTTAAAGTCTCTTGTGTGGCATGATCATATTTTCTATTCATTTGTAGCTAGGCTTCAGAAGATGCTGGGAAAATGGGCAGCCAACTCTGTTTTGTCAGGGTAAGGGTGGCACCATCCAGAGAGAACACTGGAACTGCAGTCCAAGGGGCAGAAGAGCAAGTCAACAACCCAGGTCTAGGGGACATTGGAAGATACGGGCAGGAAAAATGAGGCAGGTGACACAAAGTGGGCACCAAGGGAGACAAAGCAAAAGTGCCACCTTCGACGCCTATGCCCAAGGAAGCCTCCTGGGCCTAGGGACCCAGTGACAACCGGTGACCTGAGCCACATCTCCTCTCCAGCTCCAGCCTGCTGCTGCTGCCCAATACCACCATGGCCTAATGTGGTCTGCTCTTCCATTTCTTTTCAAGAGAAACCAGAACCCGGGGGCTTGTGTGAAAATCCCCCACACTTGCAAGATTGGCAGCCACTTCAAGAGAATATTTTAAGATACTTTTGAGACCGAACAAGACTGTCAGAAGCTCAATAAAAAGCTCACCCCCACCCTAGCCTCCCCGGTGGAGACGTCTGAAGCTCAGGTTTCCGCTGGCACATGGGAGATGGCTCCCATCGTGCCACTGTGACAATGCTGGTTCCACAGTAGACACCTGGTGGCTAGGGCTTCCAGTGTATAGAACTGGGGAATTTGATTGGCAAGGTCCAATAGGAGATCTCTGGTGACTTCAGACACACAAGACAAGAAGAGTAAGGCTTGCAGGGAGCCCAAAACAACAGAGTTAAGGAAAGAGATCGGTGCGATGTACACGAAACCAGAAAAAGGGAACTGCAAAGGATACAGAGAATGTTTAGTTTTTTAAAAAATGTAATACAGTCAAGGACATATGGCCTTAATCCTCCTCAAAACGCTGCTCACTTCCCACACACATGTGTCGCGTCGCTCGTGCCGCCTTCCGAGGCAGCTCTGTGAATCCTCTTCTGTGCCGTCAGCTGTGCCGTCCTGGCTGCCTCAGCATCCTGAATCACTCCAATACGTTCACCTTTAGCGGCCACTTGGACTTTGGGAAGGAGCCAGTGGTCGCATGGTGCCAGGCACAGTGAGTAAGGCAGTGAGCATGGCTGCAATGTCGCCTACAAGCCCACGTGTCCATCGGGAGCCACGCAGCAGCAGTGTCTGTCCTATCTTTGTGGCACCCATGTAAACGCACTCATGAAAGACATGCGCAGTTGCACCTAAGTGAATCCCTGTGTATGTCAAGAAAACACTGCTTGGAAGACCCTCAAGTGAGTCCCTTCATAAAGGGTCAAAGGCAGCAGCCCTGCAAAGAGCCCCTCTCTGGGCCCTGGGCTCCACCTCCCCTGCTCTACAGCCCGGTGCACCTGCTAGACGCTGCCCTCCGCCCCTCCTAGCTGACCTGAAGCCAACTGACCCCCAGGGAGCGAAGGAAACCCCTCCAGAAGCCACGTGCACCCTCACATTGTGCACTCTTGTGTCACCTGAAACGCTAATAAACTGAGCGTAAATAGCAGGACTTCAGATCAGCCGCCCCTGGAAGCAGGCAAAGCCAAGACTGAGTAGCTAACAGCACAGGAAGAGAAGAGCAGCCAGCTGCAGCAGGCGGAGGCTCTCAGGGTCCATAGAAACCCCAAGTGATTTATTGATCATCGTCTTCATTGGTATGCTGCTGGGGGTTGTACCCAGGACCTCCATGCTGAGCTACATTCTTACCTTTCCATAAAAAATAATTTTTTTCTCTCTTATTTTGATCTAGCGTGTCACTAAGTTACCCAGACTGGGCTTAAATTTTGAATCTTCTTGCCTCAGCCTCGTGGAGTGTAAAATAACACAACCATGCCCGGTTTCAAGCTATTTAGAGTAGATCACAGCTCTCTTTTATACTTTCTCAGCTCAAGTGATATAGAAGGTGTGGGAGACAAACATATGTGTGCACATGTATGTGTATGTATGTACACACACACGTGTGCTATTTTTTTTACCAGACACTGAGAGAGAGAAGTGTGCCGCCAGTTCTGGTCAGAAGCTGTGGTATGAATAACAGAAACACCATCAGCAGTTTATAGAAATCTGAGTCAGAACAAAGCACGTAGTTCTGTCGCCTCCCCGTTGAGGACCATCCTAGACCCACAACCTCACACATCAGGCCGATACTGTCCGGTCAGCCCAGGGGCTGGACAGCCAACCACAGTAGGAGTGTCCTGCTTCTATGTAGGCTGTCCTTGTCCCAGCCCATGAGTGCCACAGGATGTGACAATACCAGGAGTCATTCACCTCATCCACCACATACCCTAGAATCCCCAGGCTCAAGAGGGGACACACTGCCACCCTCTCTCCCTCTGAAGTGACAGCAGATGGCCCAGGCAGCACCCTATGGAAGGAGTTTGCGAAGCAGGGCCCAGGAACTGTGTGGACAGTAACCGCTGTGGAGGCAGAGAGAGAAACTCTTTCTCCATTAGCAGCCTTGTGGGTGCCTTTCAGGAGAGGCTGGGGTGGGGGGCCTTCCCTGCCTCCCCCGCCCCTCAGTCTGCCATCTCTGGGGGTGCTAATCTACTGCTCCTTGCCCACAAAAGTTGATTTCTGACTCCGAACTGTGCATAAGCTCCTCCTGTGTCCCATGCTTCCCTCTTCAGAGAACATAGTGTTCAAACACCGGTTTTTGAGTGAGTCAGCCATTACAGGATGGCACATGCCTGTGATCCCAACACCTGGGAGGCTGAGGCAGGAGGATCGTTGTGAGTTCGAGACCATCCTGGGCTACAAAGTGAGCGCAAGTCCAGCCTGAACTGCATAGTGAGACCTCGTCTTAAAAAGACAATTAATTAATTAATTAATTAATGACTATAATTGCCAGTGAGATTGAGAAGCGCATTTGAAAACTCTAATGTAATAAAAATCTCAAAATGAAGGATAAATATAAACAATGTAAAATGGAAACACTAAATCTACTGGACGACAAAGTAGGTAGAAATCTCAAAGACATGAACAAATACCAAGCCACGAAAAATAGTTCAAATAATCAACAATTGGAATTTCACCTTATTAAACAATTTTGCACATGAAAAGTAGTCACCAACAAGCGTAAATAAAACCCATAAATTGGCAAAAAATTTTAGCCAACTGTCCACCAGAAAAAGGACTTCTATGTAGAACATATAAAAATGTTTAAAAATCAGGCCCCCCCAAATTCAATAGCCCAACAAAAGGATGAGCATATGACATGAGTCTACACTCCCCAGATAAAGAGATAGAAATGGCAAATAAATGTATGAAAATATGCTCAACATCACTGGTCATTCAAGAAGTGCAAATTAAGATAACACTGAGATTCCATCTCACTCCAGGAAAAAACGGCTATCATCAACAAATCGAACAATAAATAACAAATTCTGGAGGAGCTGTGGGAAAATCTTCTCCATTGTTGGTGGGGGTGTAGACTGGTACGGCCACAGTGGAAATCAGTGTGGAGGCTCCTCCAAAAACAAAGAGGTCCCGTTCACCCCAGCTATCCCCTTTCTGAATATTTTCCCGGAAGAAAAGAAAACATCCTACCACAACAATATACACTTACCCATGTTTATAGCAGCACAGTCTGTCATAGCTAATGCTCAGAAACAACCCAAATGTCTACCTACCAAGAATGGATAAAAAAAGATGCGGTATTTTTACACAACAGGGTATTCTCAGCTGAAAAAAAAAAAAAAAAAAGTTTGAAGCTTTTATCGATAAATGGATGCAGCTTGAGTCCATGCTCATAATTGAAATAAATCACAACCGCATCTGTGAGCATCCTATTGTCTCCTTAGTGTAAGAAACTAAAAAAGTAACAGGTAAAGAAACTGCTCAAAAAAGAAAGAACAACTGGGATAGGGGGAAAGAAAAAAAGAAGGGAAACAAGAAGATATGTATAAATGCACAGCATACCTGAGAAAATTATACTACTAATTTATACTAGTTTATTAAAAGAAACAATTAGTGTGTACGTTGTTTGATCAGTTCTGCGTGCCTGTACCTGATAATCTGATCAAGTACTCTGAAGATAATAATATGACATACAATAACCATTGTCGATTTCCTGTCATCTTGTTTTGAAATTCTGTATCATTTTATTGTTTTGTTGTCCCTTTAAAATAAAATATTTTTGAAAATAAATATCCATAGTGTGTCTTTCAATGCATGGCCAGCCTCACATGGGAGAATCAGCGGCCTCCAGGGGTAGGAAGGGTCAGGAGATCGAGCTGAGACAGCTGTGTCTCTGATGATCACTTCTATGAAAGCTAGTGGGGCTGGGGGATAGCTCAGGAGAATAAGTGCTTGCCTGGCAAGCACAGGGTCCTGAGTTCAATCCCTGGTACCACGAAAAAAAAAAAAGAAGAAAAAGAAAACCTAGCAAGGTGTTTTGATGTCCCTAAAGGAACTAGACCTGAGCACACAGGAAGAGAAAGAACTGGACCACTGATGAATACCAAAGACAAGAGAATTAAAAGAGCTATCTTTGGGGCCAGCAAGATAGCTCAGTGGACTAGGCACCTGCTTAGGCAAGCACAGGGACTGCACTTCCACCACCGGGACCACATGCTATGCCAGCACCACCCCCAGGGTGGGCTGAGCAGAACACAGGCCATGCGTAGTGGCACATGCCCGTAACCCCAGCACTGGGGAGGCTGAAAGCAGGAGGATCACCTCAAGTCTGAACTGCGTGGTGAGACCCTGCAACAACAAAATACATCCAAGAGCAACCTTCCAGAAAAAAATAAAAAGCAGTGGCAACGCCCACCAGCCCAGGTCAATGTCTTCTACTGCACATAGCCATTCGATTTGAGGCCTCCCTGAGCCCCAAACTGAGCAGTTAAGTCATAAATAAAATCCCCAGGTTGCCAATCCCCCAAGGTGAACTGAAAAAGCATAAGTAAAATTGAGCAGGGAGACAGAACGCCATAGCAGACCACGTAGGATCCTCACAGACCAAGTTCCACTGAAGGTCAGATTTCAGTCCCAGAAATGGCAAGAGGGACAGTGCACCATGAGAAAAGCCGGCAGATTCCAGAACCACTGGGGTCAGGGGCCCAAGAGCTGTAGGGAAGAAGTCTCTGGAAGAGAAACTGTCAGAGAACTGGCACAGCCTCCCGGGGCTCACCTGAGTACAAACTTTTTAAGTAAATTGAAGGAAATGTGAAGCATTTACTGAATGTTCTCCTCAGAGCATGCTGGAACCGTGCTGATGGAGGCCAGGGAGCCCAGTAGCTCCTATGGGCAGCCTCGGCTGTGAAATTGGTCTCCATTTAGCTTTGTCTCTCTCCTTCATTTCTGCTTCACGAAGACACATGCCAGCCCTCCCCTCCTAGCTGTGGGGCATCCACCCCAAGACCTCCGGTGAACGTCTGAGTCTGTGTCTAGCCCTGAGCTCCACACAGCATTGCTGTGCTACCTCAGCAGTCAGTCTGGTAGTGAGACAGCTACTGCCTAAGCGGCTAGCCGCTGGCTGCCATATATGACAGGAACGTGCTAAGCTGGATGAAGGGCTGAGTCAGATTCCAGATGGAACAGAGGTGGGTGCTGCCTCTCAGAATGTCATTTAATTTAAACTGTATGAGTTCCTCATTTCTGGAATCTTCTATTTAATATTCTCAGCAGCTGTGGGTCACTGAAACTATGGACAGCTGAGTTACAAATAAGGGGGACAACTACGCTGCTTAAAGCTCATCACTACAGACCTATTTCAACTTTTCCCTCTGCCTCTCAATAGCTGTATCACTGGGACCCCCTGATTCGGATTTCTCATCTGTAAAAATAAATAAGGGTGCATTGCTCTGGGCTGTCCTGCAGGTCACAGAAGGCCATGAATCTGGGGGCCAAAGAGTCTGGGGGCTTCATAATGGACCCACAGCTAGTCACAAGGAAGATCACCCAGCTTTGTAGGGCTTCCCTAAGATCTGGACTGAGGGTTATCTGCTAAGATTATATGGCCATAAGTAAAGGCGTCCCAGGCAAGTGGAGGACTGGATGCACTTCAGCTGAGCTGTACAACCATGGTTATGCTAGGAGTGAAAGAGTAATTATCTCCCCACCTCAATCCCCACACTGCTTCGCTCTGGTCCATGTCCCAAGAGGCTGGCCTTTGCAGGGTGTCTCACTCAGGCTCCTGGACTCTGCCTTCTAAACATATCTGAGATACAAGGCTGCTGGTCAGAGTCAAAGTACCAAAGGAGAGGGCACCGAGACCAGCGCATCCCAAGCTCGCGGCTTACCTGCAGTCCTACTGAGTGCTTCCCTCCTGCCTCCAGCTCTCCCTCAGCCCTAGCAGCACCTCTCTCTCCACTTACGTATGAGAAGCTCCCCCTGAAGGAGCATCCTTACACCCCACCTGGACTGTGCAATCCTCCTACATTCTGATTTTTTCAAAATACAGCCTCCTGCTCATTCCTGACCAATGGGACCCACTAGGGTAAGGCCAGGTCCTGTACCAGAGAAAAGAAACTGGATAGCCAGGAGACACGAATTTATTTGCAGTTTTTAGACCTCATGGAATCAGTTTTTACATCTGAAAAATGGTCATAAATATTAGGGTCTCTTTTGCTCCCCCCAAAACCCTGGGAAGTTTAGTGTTTTTAATGACCTCAGTTGAAAATAAATGCTCTTGTTAGGAATTCTCAATTTTCACCATAATGTCAGTTAGCACATAATAATCAGTCTGACCTTGCATCTTTTGTATCAGTGTTCTGCCAAGCTCTGGGGTCAGGGAAGAAACTGCAGCTTTTCGACAAAAAGAACAGAAAAGAAAGAATATTTGAGAAATTAACCTTCCTAATTCTTCACTGTGGGTGGAAAATTAGGACCTAAATTATTTATTGTATTTTAAATTTACTGACAGAAGCAGTTTTGAAAACTTCGCTTCTCTTTGAAAATAGTTAACCTACTTAAATATTCTAAATCTTTTAAAGTAGTTCCTATTCCATGATAAAGTGAGGGGGCAATAATGGTAACAGATGAGGAGAATCCACAGCCCCTTTCTTTGGAATCTCTGGGTAGCGGCTAAGCCTGGCCTTGGACTCCTCCTTGTGCAGGCGGTTTTATTTCCAGCTGATAGGCAGCCGGGAAAAGGCAACTGCGTTTCAGGGTTCAGTGGGAAAACCTAGGAGTCCTAAGGTCTGGCTTCTAGGGTAACAGCTCTCTGAACTGTGATGGATAAACAAACCAGCTTAAGAGAAATGATTGATGGATTCACAGACCCCAGATATCTCCGGGTGGGCCTGGCTTGAAGAAGCTTCTCGAGGATCTCCTTTTCTTAGCCTCAGCGTGGGTTCAGAAAGGTGCACGTGAGACCAGTCAAGGAGCGCGCAACATCACATGCCAGTCCTTCAGAACCTTGTCCTCTCCCGCTGGGCTTCCAATGAGGAAAGCTGTGAAAACTCTGATCCTAGGGCAGGCGTTCACTAGGAAGGAAACCCATCTTATTCTAGAAGGTCCGTTCTCCCACACAAAACGTGTCCTCCCAGCAGTAGGGCGCCAATATTACACTGACTTCATGTGGTCCCTGGGGAAGAGTTTGCGCCCTGGCTTCCACCTGGATTTGCCTGGTGCTCAGAACTTGCAAAGCGGAGTATGAAAGGGGAAAGGCATCAGAGAGTCCTCACTCCTGGCTTTGTGGCCCTGAAATGAGCCAGAGAGGACATAGCTTTCCTATTAAAATCCAGGAAGAGGCTCATTCTGATTTATGCCGATAGTTCCCATGCACATTTCTGAATCAATTGCCATAGACACGAAATTAAGATCCTGCAACTGCCTTTGGTCCAAGACACATATGCTGGCCACAAGCCAGGAGTGGCTCAAACTGAGGTGCTCTGTGTTGGGTTGGGTGGGAGGTACCAAAGCCAAGGGAAATTTCATTAATTTTGAAAATCATAGTGTGTAGATACTCAAGTCAACCCCAACAAACAAGAGCTGTCTCTGTTAGAGGACTTGGTGGGCTGCCAACTGGTGGTCAGCTTGTTACACACAGCTGAATTTTACTAGCATGGTGCTGGGTGTGGGAGGCCAGCTGAGGGTGGTTGTCAGCAGCAGAAGAGACAGAACTGGAGAAGCTGTGAGAGGCTGTTAGGGAAGCTGCTTGGAGAAGCCATTGGAGCTGTTGGAAGACTCTGGTTCTCTTGGGCTCTTCTGCTGGAGGACCTGGTCATGGTGGCTTTCCTGGTGAACTTGGCTGTTCTCCTGGGAAGAGGAACTCAAGACCCTATTGCTGAGAATTGCTGTGGTTCACTTTGGCAGAGCCCTGGTCCTCACCTTGAGCATTGCTTCCTGGCTCCAGAGAAGATGGTGCACAGCTCAGCCTCGTGGAGAAGCTTGTCACGTTGGCTTTCTGATGAGAACTCGGCTCTCCTCATCCTTGGAGGAGTTTGGGACGTCGCTGTCCTTGAGGATGGTGTGGTACTTTCCAGGGGAGCTCTGGTGCTTACCTGTAGCATTGCTTCCTGGCTCCAGCGCAAATCCCTCAGCTGCTGGCACAGGTCCTTCATCCCACTAGATGGACCTTCTGTCTCCCACCACTGACCCTCGGGCCTTCCCAGCACAGATCTGTGATGCGGGCCTGCATGGGCCGTTGCCCTGGGCTCTAGGCCTGCTGTGGGATCCAGGCCCTCAGCCCGATTCTTGGGTCTTCAGTGTGTGGATGCATTTCCTGCACTCTCTGTGTATATGTTTTTTGGGTGACTACTATACATAATTTTATAAACCATGTGTCCTGTATTGTATTGTATCCCAGTCATCAACATAAACCTGACCAGGAGCTGCTTCTGGCCTAGCAGGAGACCCAGGCTCAGTTACCAGCAGGGCTCCTTCTTAAGTTTCCCCAAAGCTTGCACAGGTTTCCAGAGCTTTACACTGTCCACACATACTTGTGAGCCACATGTGCCACCTGACATCAATGCACATGCACGAAGCGACATCATGGGGCCTCTTTATCCAAAGGTTAAGAATTCTACAGTGATGGACCAGCAAGATAGCTACAAAGACTAAAGTGTCTGCTTAGGCAAACTCAGGGGCTGCACTTTGATCCCAGTACCACGTGCTGTGCCAGCCCTGCCTCTAGGGCAGGCTGAGCCGGCCAAAGTCCGGGAATAGTGGCACATACCTGTAATCCCAGCGCTGGGGAGACTGAAAGCAGGAGGATCACCACGAGTCCAAGCAGCATAGTGAGACCCTGGGACAACCAAATACATATTTTTTTAAAAAGAAATTTTACAATGGCGACAGCAGAACACAAAGAGGAGCACCAACCCCTTTGTGGGGCAGGGCACAGTGTGAGTGTGCAGGTTCTCCCAGGAGGCCAGGCTGCCTTCACCTGGCACATGAGACGCCTGCAGTTTGTTATGGTCTCTTGCAGCCAGATGTCAAGGTGGCTTCCGTCAGCTCTGGGCTTGGGGTCTTTGGAGGGTGGTTGGTGCCCTGGTGGCTGAGCCCAGCCTTCCTAGTCTGAGTAGCCCTTCTCTTCTTAAGGCTGCCAGCTCCCAAGGACACTGTAAGGACTCAGGGCCGAAGACTGAACCCCTAAACCTAGCCTCCCTTCTTGGGCGCATGCTCCCAACACAGAGCATTCTGGTCTCCACTCTATGAGCATCCCTGCACCCCCCAACTCAGTCCTTGGGCGAAAGAAGCCATCAACTCCCTCCTTGTACATCAATTTGAGAAGAAGCCAGGCAGATAGTTCTCATTTTTTCTTTAACCGCAGCAAAAAAATAAAACACACGGTACTACTCGATACATTATCCTGCAGGGGACTGACATGGCCAGATTTATGTTCTATAAAGTTCTCTCTGGCCACAGTGTAGAAAATAGATTATGTGAGGTGGGGGTCAAGAGGGAGTGTGGAAATACCAACTAGGAGGCTATTTCAGAGTCTGAGAGAGAAATATGGCCTGGGCTATTGGTGTCAATAAAGGGAAATGGACACATTCAGAAGATATTTGGAAGATTGTGGCACACACTTCAATAGCTGCCTGCTCCTGCGCCCACTCTGTTTCTAATAAAATACCAATTATATTTTGGTTGGCAAGGTGTATGTTTACCAATTTGTACAGCTCAATCTTCCTTGCTTACAAAAGTGATCATGTAATTCAGCCATGGCCAATTATACATACACAAAGACAACACACGAGCCTCCTGGAGTCTTAAGAAAGGAAGCAGGCTTAGTTAGCTTTAGTTTTGCATCATCATTTTCTGCTTCATCTTTTATCCTGCCTAGAATCTTAAGGCTACACCAGGAGGTGCAGCAGCCCTTTTGGGACCATGAGGTAATAAACATGCTAAATACTCTGGTAATAACACAGAGCTACTGACTGAACCCTGGGCTGACTTCCTCCAGATTTTTGGCTACTTGAGAAAAACAAATATGTTTTTCCAGGTCAGTGATTGGATTTTCTTTTATATGCGTTAGAAAGCAGCCTCTCACTCCAGATCCAGAGCCATCGAGACATAGGGTGGACTATAGCAGGAGAGTTGAGAAGCCGGCAGCCTCTGGAGGTGCCCAGCCAGGCCGCTGCAGGAGCTCCAGCCCCACCACAAACCTGTGTGGAGCCCAATGTGAAGCTCAAAGAAGCTGTAACATTTAACAGGGGGAAATATTTTAGGTCATAAACCTATTTCCTCCAAAATATGAAATCAACAGCAAGAGAACCCTTCACTTCTCCGGACTGGTGTGTTTATGAGCAGCCAAGATTATGATCCAAAGCTCTAGCAAAGAAACGAGATTTCCTGGAAAGCCCCAGGGCTGCATTTCACTGGCTAAGAAAAGAAGCTCAGAGCCATAAACTTCTGGGGTCTAATCCCTGCCCTGTCCTGGGCTCCTTGTGTGAGCCTGGGACTCGAGTGCCGCTTCCCAAACCACAGTTTGCTCACCTGGGGAGTGGAGCTGCTCATGCATCATTTCGCAACGCCATCATGAGAATTTAAGTAAAACACACATATAAAGGGACCAGGTGAGCCTGGCAGGTAGAAAAGAGCTCAAAAAATGTAAGGCGGCTTCCAGCTTTGCTTTCCTAGCTTCTGTTAACTTCTTCCTCCCACCCTGGGTTTCTCCCGCTCTGTACCTACAATGCAGAGAGATGGCCTGGTCCATTGCTTGAGGTAACCAAGAAAAAGAAATAAGGGTACTGGAACCAGGTCCCCTGCCTTGGGGCTCACGTTTTCTGCTTCTTGAAACCGCTTTCCTTTGTCGCCTCCTCACGGGGAGTTCAGAAAACTGGCACAGAATGGAGGAAGGTAGACAGGACCTGAAACTAACTCTGTGGCTCCATTCCCGTGGGGCACTGTGACCTCTCACCTCAGTGTCTATTATTCAGTGACTATATCACGCTGGGACTATTAAGTTCTTTTGGAGATCTAAAGCCACACCTTCCTCCTGGGCAGCAGATGCACTGCAATTCCCAGAATTCCTTGCAGCTGATATGGAAATGTAATGAGTCACACAGTGGAAGGAGAGCATGGGAGTTGTAGTCTCCATCCAGGCCTGCCCACGAAGCCTACAGCGCTAGTTTATCTTTCCCTTTATTTCCCCCTTCTGCCTGATGTTTAGACCTAGCCAAAGACCCCAGGGGATGGAAGAGCCACAAGATGGAACCAGTCGGGGTCTCTGAAAGATTCAGCGGCAAAAAGCTAGGCTGCTGATTGAAACCCTCAACTGGGCCGTGATATACAAGCAAAGAATAGACATCGACTGTGTGCGTCCCTTTCTTATTCGGGTCTCTCTGCTATTGCCACACCACTTATTGTCACATTCTGACACATGTCCACCCCAGTGCGGAAGCCTGAGTGTGCCCGAGCAAATTCAAATTTGGAGCCTCGGTTGTTTTCAAGGTGTACGATTCTTTCGTGGTAACTTAAAAGAAACTGGTAGTACTTGCATGAAGTAAAAAAGAAAATACTCACTTTATGAAACCACGTGAAATGGACACTGAGCCTCCTTCTGTCCTTAACCTCAAACTTCCCATGCCCCTTGCCACGGTCGCTAAGTTTATATTTTCTCTTTCTCACTGCTACTGTTTTCTCTTTACCCTGAATTCTGGAGAGAGTCCTGCTTTAGTGTGTCAACAGTTTTTCAACTGCTTGTACGATGGTCTAGTTTCCAGTTTGAACCTCTAGAATCTACAGTGTTTGGGACAAGACATGGTTACAGATTTCTAAGTCTTCTGGGTTTGGGAAATATTTGTTAGTGTCTCAGTTGCTCTTCTCTTGTTGCTGGGACAAATATCTGATGCTCTAAATGAAGAAAAGAACCTCACAGTTCCTGGAGGTTTTAGTCCATACTCAGCTGGCTCCGAGGCAGAGTGGCCCAAGGCAGAGGCAGCAGTTCGTGGTGGTGGAAAACAGCAAAACAGCAAGAGCAAAAGGGAGGAGGAGCAGCAACAATGGCTGCAGAGAGTGAGTCTGGCTTCCTTGTGTCGCCTTCAGGATCTCTGCCCTAGGCTGGGTGTAGCACTCATACCCATAATCCCAGCAGCACTCACACCCATAACCCAGTGGATCATGAGTTACTCACAAACTCTGCAAGTCCACCCAATGACTGCAGGAAGCTTTGGCGGTAAACTAGACACGTACCATAACATCTGGACATAATGGAATATCTTAGAGATATCTTAAAAGCCCAGATCTAAGCATGAAATCCATGTACTGCTCATGCACATTTTATAATAGTCTGAAAATAATTTTATACAATATTTGTACCACACTTGCACTTTGACATGATTTGCTATGACAGATCAAGTATGTAATTTTCTATTTGTGGCATAATATTGGTGCTCAAAATTTTTCAGATTTCAGAGCATTTTTGATTTTGAATATTCAGACTAGTAATGCTGCTCAGTTTATGTAGATATATAACTTTTTTCTTATTAACAAATATCTATGTTGGGCACTTAAGTATTTTCCAGCATTTTGACATGACAGTGTGGCAACAGGTATTATCT
>PVKN010024330.1:0-14478 GCA_004027915.1 Capromys pilorides
AAGGATCACTACTAGTCCGAGCTGCGTAGTGATATAGTCCGACCCTGTATGAAATCTAGGCTTCCATACTTTTCCTAAATTCCTCTATTTTTTAGTCTGTGGATACCTTAGATCCACTGAGCAAGTTCTTTATTCTGATCATCATTTCTTTTTTCTTTTTGCCTGAGTGATCTTTTCTTATTTGATTTTCTCTATAGCCCTATTAATCTGTTTTAATTACTTCTCCTACTGTCATTTCAGAATATTCAGATGGGTGGCTCTGGATATTCCTCTATTTTATTGTCCCCTGGAGTTTTCCTGGGTAGGCTGGAGGGCTGAGTTGAATTTTATTTTTAAAGTTTTATTTTTTCATTTATTAAGTGTTTGGTATAGGGTCTCACTATGCAGCTTGGACTTGCAGTGATCTTTCTGTCTTCAGCTTCCCAGCACTGGTATTACAGGTACGCACTACCACGTCAGGTCTCAGTGGCTCACTCAGCACACCCAGGGTTAGGGATGCACAGCCTGTGGTGCTGGATATTGAACATGGGTCCCTGTGCTTGCCTAAGCAGGCACTTAGTCTACTGAGCTATCCTGCCAGCCCTCTGAGTTGCATTTTGCTGCTGTGTTTTAGGATGTCCTATTTTTAATTTATTTTTCTGTATTGATGCTTATAAATTTCTTAGGATAGATAGCTTTATAATTAGTGTTGCAGCTTCCCTAGAAAATGCTTATTCCTCAAAAACGTCTGCTAGGTATAGACATTTCTTGGTCTTTGTGTCTGTCCTAAGATCTTACCTTCCGAATTTACTAAGGATGAGAAATGCTTTCTGTTCAGCTCAGCACATGGTCCTTTGGTACAGGACTATGGTAATGATTAGGACCCCAGACAATCATAGTGTTGTCCCATAAGGGAGGACAGCTGTGATACCTGTATCACACCAGGGCTAAAGTATTACAACTAACAATAACAAAAGCATCAAGCATAGCTTAGAAACTGACAAACTGTGATAACTAATTTGGTGACTTGAACCATCAGTGCAAAATCTACAGTTATATAGCAAAAAGCAACACTAACCAGTAATTTGTATGGAATGAATTTCTCCTACATAGTGGGGATTTGTGTTTTGTGTGTGTGTGTGTGTGTGTGTGTGTGTGTGTAGGAGGAGTTAAGAGGAATAAGGGACAAAACAGACAGACAAATGAAAAGAAAGACACTAGAAACAAGGCTGGACAAAGAATGAGCAACCCAGTTTTGGGAAACTGGAGCAGAGGACAGGAAAAAAAGAATGAAAGAGAAGACAAAATAATGTTGAAGCCACCAGAAAGACTAGAAACAATATTCACTCACATGAAAATATCAAAAAATCAAGAAAAATACTTATGGGCACAGAGAAAGAAGAATAAAACAAGTAATCAAAACAAACCTAAAGAAGCAAATATTTAAAAATAGCAGCAAAAGAAAAATGAAACAAGCCAAACGATAAACAAAAAACAATAAAATTATTCTGAGATTCATATCCGGGGTAGCATTCAAGTCAGAGACCAAAACTGCCCAACTGTGCTGAGCGACCCTGCAAGTCTGTAGTAGGGTCAGTGCTGGGGATGGGGCTGGTCTTGGCCTCCGGATGTAGGAGCATGTGTAGGGTTCAGCCAGCAACTTTCTGTACGTCCTTCAGCCTGCTGTTCACATTCTTTACCTTGTCTGTCTGCATTGCTCTCGGTTGCTGCAACGACCTAACAGAGATAGCACAGGGCTGCTTCTGGCCCCTTGTGTGGTTGGCTCTTCCCCATCCATGCACAACCTCTGCTGTTCACGTCTCTGTGCTCTCATGCTGTTTATTGCAGCGTGGGGGTGGAGTGCTGTTGCCACCATGGAGACAGCTCAAGCCTGCTCTGTCCCTCTTCCATCTCCTCTCCAGCAGGGAAATACCAGCCTCCCACTCGTTGTTCCACAGGGGCTCAAGGCTGCAGCAATCCCACATGCCAAGCCACTGAACGCGGGGCAGGAAGGATCATGCTGTTCACTCACTACTTTCATTCTTGCACTGCCTCCATTGTGGTCACTAATCTTGTTATTCAAGGTTCAGTTTACTGCACTGACGCATGATAAAAAGACAAAAATAAAAATGAAAACCAAAAACACACCCTTGGGGCCTGTCACGGAGAGAGCAGTTTCCTAATTGCCCACCCCTGTGTATGCTGGTGAAATTTGCTGCCAGGCTGCAGTGTCCTCTGTGGATAGGAAGGCAAAAGCGGCAAGAGGCCTTATATCTCCTGTCTATCTTGTGTGGCTTGACTTAGCCACACTATTGTAGTCCTTAAGTATTTTTTAAAAACTTCCCACCATGGCAATTCATGCTCTGCACAGGCAGTAGTTCCGCTGATCACCCTTTGGGCTGGTTCAATGTTTATAAAGTCCTATGTCTATCTATGTTTTCTTTGAGCTACAAGTCTTATTTTGGATCGATTTTAGCATCAGGATGTATGCCCCTCTCTTTCTTCTTTTACTTGTGTTTTCAGTAGGTACAACATGTCTGCACCTTTGTTCAGCCATGTTGATCCCCTTCTTGCATGTATGACATTGAAGGCCAGAGCTATCTGACCTCAGAGTCCATGCACTAAGTAACCACCACCCTAAACTGGCTTTTAGTGAGTGTTCATATTCCTGGTTCCCTCTTTGTTTCCTTATAAAGGCATTCAATAAAACACAACAGCCATAGTTTTGCCAGTTAGAAAGTATCCTTTGGTGATAAAAGTAAATGTGGCATTTAAAGCCTGAGCTGGTATTGGCAAGCACCCTAAAAATTCTGCTAGTATTACTGAGGGAACCAGTCACTTGGGATTCTGCCTTCCTAATCGCTTCTTAAGGGAGCATGTAATGAATCTAATTGGAAACATCGACTTGATTCCCTACAGGATTATGTCACACAAACCAAAGAAAGAAAGGTACTAAAATCAATAAATGAGAGAAAGAGATGGACATAGAGAGCTAAAGGCAGGAGAGCAAGCAGGGCACTCTGACTTTATAGCCTAGGAGGAAATTCTTCAGCACTGTTGGGTAGCTGGGATACATGCAAAAGAATTTACAGTTTGGTTATGGAAACGGAGTGTATCTATTTTCCTTTAGACGTGATAGTTTACACTACAGATATTCATGCAGGTATCAATGAAAGATGTGCGGTTCTAGTTTATTGAAAGGCCAAGATCTCAGGCTATGCAGAGAATCTAGGCCATGTGACTGAGGACAATGAGTCTGAAGCTTTCACTCAGTTATCACTTGTTCCTCTAAGAGTTCAACTTAAAGGATTAGAGGATTTTTCTTTTTCTTTTCTATCTTTGGTAGGTAGAGATGACCTGATAGGGCTATATGTGAAAGGTAGAGTCAGTGAGCAGAGACCTAGAAATGGGAAATATGGTATATAGTTTGATAATATGGTATATAGTTTGCAGCATAACTTCTGATTGGTGATTGTGGTGCCCTGCCTTCCCCTTTCCTTGTTCCCTGTTCCATTTGAACATGGTCTTCCTCCTTCTCAGTATCTATCCTCTATTGTGCTTTTTATTTACCCTTTAGATTTCTCACACAGGAGAAACAACGTGATAACTAAATTTGCGCACCCTATTTCTTTCACTTAAAGATTGTTTTCTTCAGTCAGTCAGAACTTCAGAAAAACAAAGAAATGTTAAGCCAGAATAATAAAAGAAGACCAAATTGTGTAAAAAGGGTTCTAGGACCAGTGCTCAGGGCAAACCACAGTAATCTGGCATAGGAAAACTAGCAATGCTCTGAACTTGTATGGAATAAAGAGACTTTCCATTTGTTGCTTGGTTGGTTTCTGTAATATGCAGTAGCCTCTTTCATCTGTGGCATTTGACTTCCTGTGGCTTCAGTTACCTGTGATCAGTCACAGTTTAATAAAAGTAAGTGGAAAGTTCCAAAAATAAACAAATCAGAAGCTTTAAATTATGTGCTGCTTTGAATAATATAATGGAATAGTTCACAGGTGCTGGTGTGCGCAGGGGTCCCTTCCAGGTTCTTGTCATTCTATTCAAATAATTGGATAAGTGGATAATATAGAGATTTGTATTTATTAAGGATAAAAATAGAAAAGAAGTGTTCTGTAGAGTGAATGTAGGAAAAGAAAATGTGCCGTGCATGTGGAGTGGGCCACTGTGAAAGAAAGCAATGGCCACAAGCTCAGTGGCCACCATCTTCTGTACCTCCATTCTGATGTTAGATCTAAGGTACCTATCAAAAATCTGCCTGATCTTGTGCAAAAAGAACTGAAGATAGTATGCTCTGATTGGTATCAGGTACAGGACTCAGAAGATATTCTGCATGTGCATCCTGGTCATGATTTTTAAATAAGATTTTTATTAGTTTAATTTGTCATACTATGTGTGTGTTTATATTCATCATAGGGAATTGATTCTCGCTTACTTCCACTCCTTTTTCTTCTTCTCAAGCCTTTACCTCCCCATTTACAGAAGTTTGTTTCCATTTTTTCCCCTCTCATTCTTTTTTTAAAATCCCTTTTCCCTTCCCCTTTCCTTGTTCCCTGTTCCATTTGAACATGGTCTTTCTCCTTCTCAGTATCTATCCTCCATTTTGCTTCTTATTTACTCTTTGGGTTTCTCACACAGGAGAAACAATGTGATATCTAAATTTGCACATCCTATTTCTTTCACTTAAAAGTATGGTGTGGAGATGCATTCACTGAGCTAAAAGTTGCTCAAGTTTATCTCTCTTTATGGCAGAGTAGTACTTTATTGTATATAAATACCACACTTTCTTTATTCATTCATCTGTTGATGGGCACATGGCTGTTACCAAGGTTTAATTATTACAATTGTGCTACTATAAACATGGTTGTGAGGTTATATTGTGGTATAATACTGTGGTATTACACTTTGAATGCTTTCAAGAAGATGTCTAGAAGGTGAAAAGCCGGGTTGAATGGAATCTCTCATTTTTGTTTTCTATGGAGTCTCCATACTGATTTCCATAGTGGTTATACCAGTTTACATACCCACAAACAATGGAAAGTGGTTCCTTTTTCCTCATAGCCTCTCCCAGATTTGCTATTAGTTGACTTCTTGTTGACAGCCATTCATTCTGGAGTTGGAACTCAGTATTATTTTAATTTGCATTGCAAAAATGACCAGTGATGTTGAACATTGTTTCATGTGTTCATTTGGCATTTGTACTTCTATATCTGAGAATTATGTATGCATTTTAGATATTCAGTTTTGGATTGGGTGTTGGCATTTGAGGGGTCTGTTTTTTTAAAGTTCTTTACATGTTCTAAATATTAGTACTTTATCTGAGAAGCTGTTGAATTTTTTTCATATTGTGGGTTGTCTCTTCACTCTGTTGGTGGTTTCTTTTGATGCAAAGGCTTTTTAATATGGTGAGATCACAGTTGTTGATTCTTTGCAATATTTCTTGTGTGATCTGGGTCTTGTTTATTAAGTCCTTCCCGAACCTATCTTCAAGCATTTTACCTATTCTATATTCTGGCAGATTAAGTACTTCTGCTTCTATATTTAGATCTTTGATTCAGTTTGACTTTATCTTAGTACACGGTAAGAGAGATTGGTCTAGGCTCAATCTTTGGTATGTGAAAAGCCAGTTTTTCCAGCATCATTTACTAAAGAGGTTATCCTTTAAGTAAAGGTGTTTTGTCCCTGTGAGTGGAGTTGTTTCTGCATCTTCTATTCTACTCCATTAATCATTGAGTCTAGTGTGTGTGCACATGTGTGTTTTGCCAGTATCATGCTGTTTTTGTCATGGTAGCTTTGTAGCATAACTTCAGATTGGTGATTGTGGAGCTCCCTGCCTTGCCTTTGTTGCCCAGATTGCTTTTGCTCTTCTTGGTCTTTCCTAGTTCTATATTAATTTTAGGATTGCTTTTTCTATTTCTGTGATGTATGCTATTAATATTTTGACTAGGATTATATTAATTGGTATGCCAGTTTTAGAAATATGGACATTTTCACTGCACTGGTTCTGCTTATCCAATAATGGGGCCGTCTCTCCATTTTCTAATATCCTCCTTAGTTCCTTTTTCAGATACTGTAGTTTTCAATGTACCATGCCTTTCACTTACTTGGGTTGATGCCTAGGATTATGTATTATGAAAGGTGTTGTTTCTTGGATTTCCCTCTCAGTGAGTTTGTTATTCAGGTACAGAAATGCTACTGATTTATAATAGTAACTTATTTCTCTTTGAGGTGTAAGCTAGGTGTAGGTATTGGGTATTTCTTTTTCCTGGCAATGCTGTTGGGGAGTACAGACAAACTCACTGAGTCAGGATCAGTCTGACTCACTTTCTCCAGGGTGTGACTTTTTGAAAAGATGAGGATCATTATTGTAAGAATAGAAGGAAATATTTACAGAAACATACTTAGTAGATGATTCATTCAAAAAGTGAACATTCCTAGCATGGAACAAGTAAAAAATATTCAATCTGCTTTTAAAAGTATGAATTGAGAGGTGAGGATGACAGCTTTGGGAAGGAAAGAAGTTGAAGCAAGTTTAACACCTCAGTGCGCTCTCAGAGGAAATGGAAACTACTGATTCATCTCGATTTGTTTCTGTTTTGTCATCCGTGTTAAGAGTATGCATTAAAATGTAGTGCATTTGTAGCTCTATTTTCTTCTCTTTTATTAGAAATCCAAGTTCTCATTGGATATCCTTGCTAAATGGCGTACTCTTTTGTTTTCATCATTGTAAACAGACAAAACAGTCAACTAGTGAATTGGAAGAAATTTGGTTTAAAATGATGTTCAAGGTTATTATGGAATGTGTTGATAGAACAAAAGCAACCCAGAATAATGCCCACGGAAAATTGCTTTGTACTACTAACATCGCTCATTCACAAAGAAATGTCTCTTTTAAAAAATAGAAGCTAATGTAGATTTCGTGCTATGCATAGCTAGCTAGCTGCTCCTAAAAATAGTGAGCCGTTAGCAAATTCATTAAATAGGGTCGTGTATATAGCAATGTCTGCTTTCTTAAAAGGAGACATTCTTTCATTCGTTTTTGGCCTATTTTATAAAATAGACAGCTCTGCCTTTAATTGCATAAGCATGCAGTAAATTATAGCCTTGAAATCCTTTACCCCCAGGTCTAATTTAGGTCAATACCAACATGAGCATATTCACAACTTAGCTACAATAGACTTTTGATTAATTTAATCTTAATTAATTTAATCTTGCTGAATTTGTGACAGAGATTCCTTATATATGGGATACTGGCTTTGATGGTAGACACTGAAATGACCAGCACCCTTAGGCAACCAGTATCTTTTTCACAAACCTTGCTTAGGTGATGAGTGACAGCTAAAAGAACTGAGACAATGAGGCTCAGCAGAAATGTAAAGAAATGTCTTATCAGTTTTCATAAGAATCCAAAATATAAACATCATATAATTTTTAAAATTAATTTATTAATTTTTACAGTATTAGGGATGGAACCCAGGGCCTTCACAGAAAGTTACACCTCAGCCCTATGTATTCGCTTATTTACTTAATTGTGAGCTAGGCTTTTGCTTAGTTGGTAAAATGCTCTGTCTGGATCTGAACTTTGAACCTGTGGCACTCTTGCTTCAGCCCCCAAAGTGCTGGGATCTCTGTAGTGCACTACCAGACCCCGCAGGAATTCTGATTCTTGTGGGACCTTTTCAGTAAAGCCATCCTTCTTAACCTTGATAATAAACATTTTAGAGCTGATGCCTGAATTTTTCCTCCTTCAGGAAGGTTTTGATTTATTGGTCTAAGGTGTGGCCTGGACCTTGAAATTTTTACAAATTTCTAAATAAAAGAACAGCTGAGATTTTCAGCCTTGAGTTTGGCAGTAATCCCAGAGCTGCTGACAATTTTCTTTTAAACTGAATGATTCAATTTTAGGTAGCCAGTGAATGGTGCTAAATTTTTAAAAAATAAATACACAACCTGGACCTTCCATGGATTATTAGAGCAAGGTCTCTGAGAGTGCACTTTTGCTATTAGTACTTTTTTTTTTTTTTGCATCTCCTCTGAAGGTTCTGTTGTATAACCCTTGCTTTATGGCTATTCATTCACAGTCATGTGCTACTTATTCTATATAGATGTATTAATTCTGTATCTGTTGCCAATAAAGTTACAAGTTACAGAGAAAAGAGTTTTATTTTGTTTCATGTTTCTGGAGGTACAGAGTCAAGGAGTTGCATAGATCATAAATTTCCTGCTGGCAGAATCCCAAAATAGTAGAGGATATTACATGACAACAAACAGTTAACCTGTGTGTGTACATATGTCTCTTCTGATCTTTTTCCCCCTTCTTATAAAGCTGTCCATCTTCATTCATGAGGGATCCACCTTAAGAACCTAATCCTAATTACCTCCTAGATCCCCACATCTAGTCACTATAGGTAGAGTAGGCTTTTATCCTCTCAATATCTGCATTAGCTTTTTGTCACTGTAACAAAATACCTGAGCTAATAAACTTTAAAAGAGAAAAGGTTTAGCTCAATTCATAGTTTTGGAAGTTTCAGTTATTAGTCAGTTGGTTCTGTTGCTTTTAGGTGCATGGTATAGCAGTATATCACAGCAGACTTGTGTGGTCAAGGAACTTGCTCACCTGTAACAGCTAGGAAGCAGAAAGAGTGAGAAAGACTTTAGTCCCACAACCTCTTCAAGGCCATGCTGACTAAACTAATGCTTCCTTCTAGGCCATACCTCTTATATATTCCACCATCTTCTGGTAGCAAAAAGCTGAGGACTATGCACTTGATGCATGTTTTTGGCAAGCATTCCAGATTCAACCATAACAATACCTCACAGTGAAAGTTTAGTTTGAAACCTCACATAAACTCTTGGGAGGTTCAGTCAACCTATATACAAATCATAGCAGTAGACACCTGAAGAAACAACATCACCCCATTATTATTTTTGTTTTTAAATGTATTTGGTATAGGGTCTCACTACACATCTGGGACTTGTGGTGATCCTCTTATTTTCAGCCTCCCCAGGGCCGGGATTACAGGTGTGCACCACCATGCCGGCTCTTGGTGGCCAGCTCAGTGCACTCCAGGGGCAGGGCTGACACAGCATGTGGTGCCAGGGGGATTGAATCCCAGTCCCTGTGCTTGTCTAAGCAGGCACTTAGTTTGCTAAGCTGTCTCACCAGTCCCCCATTAAAGTTTTGCTTAAACAGCAATATAAGATAAAACTTGTTACTTATACACAGAGTTAAGCTAAAAGAAAATTTATAAACATGTACATTGATGGGCTGTTTTCAGGAATGACTTCTTTTTTCTGAAGGATTTATTTATTTATTTATTTATTTATTTAGTACAGGGTCTTACTACGTGGCTCGGACTTGTAGTGGTCTGTCTCAACCTCCTCAATGCTGGGATTATAGGTGTGGCCACCACGCCTAGTTTCGGTTCCTTGGTCAACAGGATGTGTAGTGCTGGTGATCAAATTTGGGTCCTTGCTGAGTCATCTCTCTAGCCTCTGAAGGAGAATGTTTAAAAAACTCTAGATAGAAACGATTGTTGTCTATATAGCATTTGGATAACTTAGTCATGAAGTAATGCTCCCAGAGATGTCTTGCTCCACTTTCTTGCTGGCCCACGAGTGTGGCAGATGCTCAGCTCTGTGCAAACAGGGTACTGGGATGTGAGAGGAAGAGGGAAAGTGAGATATCCTCGCACCAGATTCTCTCCCCTCATGTGGACCACTCCAATACATTGCTTTCCCTTGCTTGCTTTCAATGCTTTTAGAAAACACATCTAAACTTCAGTTTTGGGGGAGATGAAGTAGACTTACTTTTCTCTGATCTTGCTACTAAGTATAACTAAAAGCCCTGGACATTATGTATGGAATAAACATTAGAATATTCAGAAAAGTGGAAAGAAGCATGCAGGGGTTTCTAGGCTTCTCAGTATTCAAGGCCCAATAAGCCAGTGGTGTCCTTGGTTTATCTTTCTGCACCATATATTCCAGACTTGACAATGAGCACAGATAAAATAGCCCTGAAGACCAGAAAATAAGTGAATAGGAGAACTCTGCAACATAAGTAATAATTATGTACTATGACTAAATGGGGTACCCCCTTGGGGTTGCAAGGTTAGTTTAGTACTTGAAAATCAAGCTATATAACCCAATTTATTAACAGGCTGAAGAAAAAAATTACATGATCATAATAATCAACAGATATAAGAAGACTTTGACAAAATCCAACACCTATGTATGTTTTTGACATTATCAGAAAAATAGGAGTGGAGGGGATGGTCCTCAACTTAAGGCCATGCACCGAAGACTCTTATAGTTAACATTATACTTAACAGTGAAAGACTGAATATTTTTTCTCTATCAGAGAAGACAGCCAGACTCATTCTTATTTAACATACTTTTTGAGAACAAAAGTGGAACATTTATTAATAACTCAAAAGAAACACCACACAGACAGGGATAAGTGATTAAATACAAACAGAGTTCCACTCCAGTTCTCCAACGCTGCATGCCCTAATGAAATCTTGGAGAGACCACCTGGATAGCAGAGGAACTGTCAGCGACACCTCTGGTCTGGACTTCTGCTGCATCTTCCGCCTCCTCTTCTCTTGCCCTTGGGTGCCCCTCGAACAAAACACCAGTCCACTGATTGGCTGACCCATAAAATCCTGCCCATTAAGTCCTTCCATAGCAGCCTGGGCCTCTTTGTATGTTTCATACGCAACTACAGTATACCCCTTTAAGTATCCTGTACATCTATCTAGGTTAAAATGAATGTTTTTAAAAAAAATTTTTTGTTTGTTACTTTTAATAAGAGATAACAATATGATAGTTTCAAAACATGTTAATAGTACATTTGCAATAATTGACACATTGCATATTGTTGTCTTCATAGTAGTTATACAGAGCACAGGGTGTAGATGTGACAAACTTTCTAATTGATATTGGTAAGGAAAGAAAAAAGAAAAAGAAAAAGAAAAAATTTTCTTCTCTTTGAACCAAGAGGAAGTAGTTGTATACATATTCTAATGTTCCATAATTGCAGTGGGTTACCAACTGGCAATGTTGAAGGCTGTTGATTTAAGCCTCTTACAGCTCATTATGCTAATCCAGCTTCCCGTTTTACGCCTCAAAATTAAGCTTTTCTGCTGGGTGATCGAGGGCAAGTTAAAGCAAGATCTGTATAATGAAACTTTCATCTTTTGTATTTTTCAAGGTCAAATCTCCTCAGGATTAATTGTGGAACCATATGAAGTGCTTTGTAGAACTGTTGTTAGTGTCAGCCATAGGGACAAGTCACGGCCATTGCTTGACCAGTTTGCTCTCTGTGAAAGTCTGAGAGAATTTTTTCTCCCTAGGTGACTCTCCCTAGACACACTATACTTCATTTATTCCTTTCCTCTGAGATCCCATAATCTCCTTGAACAGAAGATTTGGGAAACCACTGAGTTATAGGATATTACAGCACAGGTTCTCTTATGTCCTGAGTCCTCACTGACCTTGAAGGGTTAGAGCCAAAATAATGGGTATCCTCATAGCCCTTCCTTTTCTCCAATTTTTGGTCTGTTAACTTACATTCTCAACCCTCCAGCAGAGAAGCTTCATGATATTATTACTCTATAACATAGGTAATTTGAGCTTAACATCACTGTCTTTCTGAATGTCAAACCTCTTAGACTTAGCTTCACATTGGTGTTTTCCTTCAATCTTTGATATTCTAATAAATCTCTATAGAATGTGATAAAAGCAGTTACACATTTTTACACAGACATTTTAAATCTAAGGATGTACAAAATTGTAGCCTGTCAAGCCTATGGCATTCTGCCTAGTCTCTTATTCTCAATTAATACCCTTTTTTTGTTTTTTTGTTAACCAACCATTTACTTGAGAGTATAGCAGTAATTGAGTTTACATTAGAAGCAGTGCACATCTAAAAGTCCAGAATAACATGCATTCCAAGTGTAGTTTTAGTGTTGCATGTTGCTGTCATCAGTGTGAGAAACCTTTTAAAGGTTCTTAGGACCAGTATCTAATTCATCCTGTGTACACAACTGCATGGTTTTGCTCCTGCTATGCTTTCTCTCTTTTCTGCTTCCAGTCATTTCGTTGTTTAATTCGTAAGTCTTTGATTTCCATTCAGCTGTGTTATGGCTTTCCAAAATGAATGTTTTTTTATTTCCCCACATTCTGAAAATTTGTCATGGATGTCTTCTTCAGTGGCTTCCTCATGGACTCCAGTGACAAAGAGAATCCAGCCTTCGACAGAGCACTGTGGTCTGGGTTCATCACCATCCTGCTCCACACTGTCATAATCCTCACGCATCCATGCCCAGGATCCCTCTTCAGAGCCAAAGCCATGGCCCTTCCTTTCTTTGCCTTTTCTTTCAGTTTGTGGATGCTCTCATCCTCATCCTCATTCATGGTGAATCCTCACCCCTGGCCTCGTGAAGCTCCAACACATTTGCCATGTTGCCTGCCTATGAGCTCTCGTCCATGCTGCTCAGAGACTAACACCATGAGAAACTCTAGTATATAAGTTTAGTACATTTTTTTCTTTTGAAACAAGGTCTTGCTATGTAGTTCAGGTTGGCTTTATTTGAATTTACTACGAAGCCTAGGCTAGCCAGGAACACCTGGTGATTCTCCTGTGTCTGTCTCCTGAGTGCTGGGATACAGATGTGTGTCACCACAAAATTTAGTGCAATTTACATCAAAGTCCAGCAAGTATTTTGCTTACAGATATAGACATTATCCTAAAATGTACATTATTCTAAAAGTGAAGGAGGCATGCTCTTCCTTTCCAATACAGGCCAGGCAGAATGGTTCCCGCACAGAAGAGTGGTGAGAAGAAGGGCTGCTCTGCCATCAACGAGGTGGTGACCCGAGAATACACAATCAACATTCACAAGTACATCCTGGAATTGGCATCAAGAAGCGTGCCCCTTGGGCACTTACGGAGATCCGGAAGTTTGCCATGAAGGAGATGGGGACTCCAGACCTGTGCACCCACACCAGGCTCAGCAAAGTTGTCTGGGCCAAGGAATAAGCAATGTTCCTTTCCATATTCGGGTATGGTTGTCCAGGAAATGGAATGAGGATGAAGACTCACCAAACAAGCCATATACTTTGGTAACCTATGTCCTTGTTACTACATTCAGAAATCTCCAGACAATGCATGTGGACAAGAACTAACTTTGAAATAAAGTTACAAAACTGCCAAATGAATGAGTGAATGAATGAATGAATGAATGAATAAATAAATAAATAAATATAAAAGCAAAGGAACTAAAAGCTGAAATAATTTTGAAGGGGACATTAATATCCCCTTCATTAAGGAACTTTTCAATGTGCTTTCAAGGATTTCAGGATTTAGATAGCTACTGTCATCAAGATTGTATGGTATCAGCAGAAGATTAGACACATAAATCAATAGAACAGAACAGATATTGATCCGTACAATAAACAACTGATGTTTTTACACAGGGACAAGAGAAACTCAATGCAGATAGGACAGCCTTTTTAATAAATGGTATTGATCAATCCTTAAGCAAAAAGGCAAACTTCAATGTGAACTGGGAACACAGCTCAGTGGTAGAACACCTGCCTAACACTGGTGAGGCCTGGGTCAACTCCCTATGCTGAAATGCACATATAGTGAACATCAACCTAAGATACGTAGGTTAAATAAAAATTAACTCAGAATGACTAATGACTTAAATGTAATACATTAAAGTAATAAAAGTTTTAGTAAAACACATAGGAGAAAATCTTCATAATGAGGACTAGACAACAACTTTTATACTTGACACCAAAACCCTAAAAAAAAAAACTAGTTACTGAGATTATATCACAATTAAAGACTGCTCTGTGAATGACCCCATTAAAGGAATAGCAGCGTGCAACACTGGAACTATGCTTGGAATACATGTTGTTGTGGTCTTTTAGATGTGTACTGCTTCCAATGTAAACTCGGTTACTGCTATACTCTCTCTCAAGTAAATGGTTGGTTAACAAAAAAGGGTATTAAGTGAGAGTAAGACTAGGCAAAATGCCACACGCTTGACAGGCTACAATTTTGTACATCCTTGGATTTCTAAATGTCTGTGTAAAAATGTGTAAATGCATTTATCAAATTCTAAAGAGATTTATTAGAATATCAATGATTGACAGAAAATACCAATTGCAAGTCTAAGATTTTTGATACTCAGAAAGACAGTGATGTTAAGCTCAATTATCTATGTTATAGATTAATTGTATCATGAAGCTTCTCTGCTGGAGGGTTGAGAATGTAAGTTAACAGACCAAAAATTGGAGAAAAAGAAGGGCTACGAGGATAGCCAACATTTTGGCCCTAGCCCTTCAAGGTCAGTGAGGACTCAGGACATAAGAGAACCTGTGCTGTAACATCCTATAACTCAGTGGTTTCCCAAATTTTCTGTTCAAGGAGATTAAGGGACCTCAGAGGAAAGGGATAAACAAAGTATAGTGTGCCTA
>PVKN010024331.1:0-14324 GCA_004027915.1 Capromys pilorides
TCTTTCCTCTTTTTCATGAGGTTAGCTAGGAGCTTATCAATTTTGTTTAATCTTTCAAAGAACCAGCTTTTCGATTCATTAATTCTTTGTATTGTTTTCTTCGTCTCAATTGAATGAATCTCGGCTCTTTATAATTTCCTCCCGTCTTTGGGCTTTGGATTTCGTTTGCTCTTCTGTTTCTAGTTGGTTTAGGTGCTGCATGAGAGTGTTTATTTGTTCCCATTCTGTTTTCTTAATGTGTGAGTTCAAAGCTATAAATTTCCCTCTAAGACTTGCTTTCATTGCATCCCATGAATTCCCGTATGTTGTGTTTGAATTTTCATTAAATTGTAGATATTGTTTAATTTCTTGTTTAATTTCATCTGTAACCCATTGGTTGCTGAGAAGGGTGTTGTTTAATTTCCATGTATTTCTGAAGTTCTTATGGTTTCTTTGGCCATTTATTTCCAATTTCATTGCACTGTGGTCAGATAATATGCGTGGGATAATTTCTGTTTTCTTGCATATACTTAAACATGACCTGTGGACTAATATGTGGTCTATTTTAGAAAATGTCCCATGTGCCGCTGAAAAGAATGTGTATTCAGAAGTAGTTGGGTGGAACACTGTGTATGTCCACTAAGTCCAGTTATTCCAAGTTCTGTTTTAGTTCTGCTACTTCTTTGCTAATTTTTTGTCTGCTTGACCTATCTTTTTCGGATAGGGGGGTGTTATGGTCTCCTGTTAAGATTGTAGTATTGGATATTAAATTTTTCATGTCCTTTAAGGTTTGTCTTATATAACTTGCTGCTCCTGTGTTGGTGCATACATATTTATGAGTGTTACCTCTTCATCCTGAATTTTTGCCCAGTATGTGGTGGCCTTCTTTGTTTTGTTCCATCAATCTTGGTTTGAAGTTTAGACTGTCTGCAAACAGGGTTGCTACCCCTGCTTTTTTCTGAGTTGCTGGAGCATGTAGTATTGTTTTCCATCCTTTCACTTTTAGCCTATGAGTTTCTTTATGAGTTAAGTGTGTTTCTTGTATACAGCATATTGTTGGGTTTTGCTTCCTTATCCACTCTGCCAGACTATGTTTTTTAATTGAAGAATTGAGACCATTAACGTTGATGGTTATAATTGAAATTTATTGACTTATGATTGACATGACTTTTATTTACTTCTGTTTACCACTTTTTCTTCTGTGTTTAATTGGTAGCCCTATGTGGTCGGTTCTTTCTTTTCTCATTTGTTGAGTTTGAGTTATTTTGTTCCCTCTCTAAAATGTTTTTTAGCATTCTGTGTACTGTTGGCTTTGATGCCATGAAGTTCTTTAGTTGTTCCTTGTGGTGGAAGTATTTCACTTCTCCCTCATACTTGAAGCAAAGTTTTGCCGGGTATAGCAGTCTAGGCTGAAATTTGTTTTCATGGAGGACTTGAAGCACTCTGCCCCATGGTCTTCTTGATTTTACGGTTTGTGAAGAGAAATCTGCCGTTATTCTGATGGGTTTTCCTTTAAACGTGATCAGTTTCTTTTCTCTAGCAGCTTTTACTATGTTAATCTTTTGCTGGCTTTCTGGGATCTTGATTATTACATGTCTTGATGTGTTTTTAGTCGGGTTGATGTTATTTGGAGTTCTGTATGCTTCAGTTGCTGAATATCTGGTTGTTTTCTCATATTTGGGAAGTTTTCTGCTCTTACTTCTGGCCATATTCTTTCTATGTCATTTGTATTGACTCCTTTCTCACTGATTCCTATTAATCTCACGTTGTTCATTCTTGCATCATCTTGTTGATGTTGAATTATTTTTTCATGCATCCTGGTTGTTTTTAAGAGATCCTTTCTTACCTTTTCACTAGCTGTGACTGTGTCTTCAAGATCTGAAACTCTATCTTCACTTTCGTTCATATGGTTTTGCCAGCTTGTGATTAAGATTTTATTTTCTTGTATATCTCTTTGAAACGGTTTCACGTTGTCTATTTCTTTCTTGTATTGCTCAGTCATGGAATGCATCATTTTTCTATTCTCCTCTAATTTTTTATCAATGTCTTCTTTAATATTACTTAAGTGTTTCATTATAGTTATCCCTTCTCTCTTAAGTTCGGAGATTATTTCAGCTCTACTCTCATCCTTACCTTTCTGCAGTTGCCCCCCTACTTTGGATGCTATTAATTTAGCGATGTCTTTTTTTTCTTCAGAGGTTATTTCTGTTCTGGTTTACTGTATACGTTTCTGCAGTTGTTTTTCCACTTCAGATTCTATTAATTCACCTATTTCTTTTTAAATTTAGATGCTATCTCTGATGTGAGTTGCTCTGTACATTTCTGCAGTTGTCTGTCTACCTCAGATGCTACCAATTCAGAGGTTTTTGCTGCATGATTCCCATTTTCTTCCATGGTAGTGTCTCCTGTATTAGTTCTGGGTGGGCTCGTGATCTGAGATTGCATCTTACTCCTTGTCTTTATCATTTTGTATAGTAGTGATCTCTGCACTTTGGTGAAGTTATACCGTTAGCGCCTAGGGGAGTTTGGGTCCAGACCACCAGGTTTATTCTCCTCCAGCTGTGCCTGGCTGTTGGTCAAAGTTCTAGTGGCTGACTGCCACAAGGCCCCGTGGGTCAGGGCTGTAGGTGGAGCCAGAGCTCCAAGAAATGGATGCCCGGCTGGGAGCGTCTTTTCCTGGTTGTCCAGGGCCGGTCCCACTGGCAGGTGGAGTTCGCCAGATGCACAGGGCTGGGAGCCGGAGCCTCTTTACCTGCTCTAGGCGCAGCCGGTCCCAATCACGCTGCCAGTCCCAATGGCGCTACCGGTCCCAATCTGAATTCAAATTTAACCAGGTATCCTGCACATATTTTGTGTGACAGTTGCACTCATTCTGTGCATAGCATTTTGTAGGCACTCGCTGGAGCCCAGTGTTGCCTTTCTTCCCAAGAAGGGACTGAATGCCAAGAGCCACATGTACTCGGATGTCTAGCGGAGGCCATTCAGGGAGGCACCCTAGTTTGGGGCCCTCTTTATCCTCATTCTTTGTGAGGATTTCTCTGTATTGCTGGAAAATGGATGTTTCCTACGTGTACCTTGGTTAGTGGTGAAGATAATGTCACACTCAGTAACACAATGTGCTGGGAAAGGCTGGGCTGGGGACCAGTGAACTGGCTTTTAGAACCAATATGACCTTTGGGTTCACATCAGAGTTCCCGAGAACGTGTGTGTCATCTGCTTTGTGTTCATCCTGAAGATATTTAGTCTTCACTAAGTAGTGACTAGGGAATGATTAAGACAAGAGGTAGGGCCACAGAGATAGCTCAGTGGGCTAAGCGCCTGCCTAGGAAAGTGTAAGGACCCAAGTTCAATCCCTGGTACTGCATGCCATGCCAGCTCTGTCCTTGGTGCACCAAGCCAGCCACCAAGACTAGGCATGCTGGCAAACGCCTATAATCCTCCTGCTGAGAAGGCTGAAACAGGGTGATTGCTACAAATCCGAGCTGCATAGTGAGACCCTGTACCAAACACATAAAATTAAAAAATAAAATAAAACCAGGAGGTGCATTTGTTAATTTAATACTCAGCAAGCTTGCTCTTCAGTTTTGTTAGACAGGAGTGCCTTCTGCACCAATTCTTTTTCTTGGCCAGGAAAGAGCCCAGAGCCTGTGCAGAAGGGTGCCCCTGACTGGATGCTGTCATCAATGCCAGGCCTGGACTGGTTTACTTCTGTCTCCGAGGGGTCCTGGTCTCTCCCGCAGCCCACAGCCCACAGCCCGCAGCTCTGCCATTGGGCCATCACCTCCCTGGTCACTGAGGTTTCTCTAGGACAACACTGAAATCTTTCTTTGCTCTGTTTCTAGCTTCAGCCTGACCTAGCTTGCACCCACCTCCCACTTCCACATCTGTGTGGTGTCTCCTGACACACAAAGCAGGACTGTTCTTCCAGTATCATGTTCTGACAAGGTCCTGCTTTGTTTTCCCTCTTGTGGCTCATCAGTCTGTCCCTGAGTACTGGTCAGGCCCTCAGGGAGCTCTGCCTCAGTCCTTCCTCTTTCCTGCAGTCTTGTGTCTGACAAAATCCTCATGTCTGCCTCTGGTTCAGCCACTCATCCCTAGAAGGAGTGGGGTCTGAAAAGGCAGGTGAGAGGGAGGTACCATACTTAGGGGGTGCAGAAGTCATGACCATCCAGCTATAGGACAGATATCTCTCTCCAGCCTGCCAGTTCAGCTGTTCAGGCCAAAGACTGTATTGTGCTTGGTTTGGCATCTCTTGATAATTTCCTATAAAACTGCCACAGCGTGGCGTTACCCAACAGAATCTTCATCTCTCTTCAGTCATCTTGGCTCGGTCTGGGCAGGGTTCTAGGTCAAGGGAGGGAATAAGTGTCCCTGTGCCTAGGGGCCAAGGCAGCAGCCCTCTAGGAGCCTAATCAGGTGCTGAGTGGCAGCATGGGCACACAGAGCTCAGCTTCCCCTCTCCACCATCGCCACGTTGCCCAGTAACACTACTGCTCCTCCTTGATTGCTGCCTAGTGGCCCATCTCAGATCTGCTGGCATGGGAAAAACCCCACTGGACTGTACGCATCAGTCTTGTGGGCCAGCCACATGAACAGGAGTCACAGGCATATTTATCTCTGCCCCAGAGTGACTAGGGCCCCAGCTAGCAAGAACCATGGTCATCAGGAAGATGCGATGGTTCAGGGAAGGGTCAGCTGGATGCCTCTTCCCTCTTGTGTTGGACAGTCCAGCCTGGCCATTGGCTGGGACTACACCTGGGCTGTGGCCTTGGAGTGCCTTATGCAGGCTGTCTGGGATCCCTTTCAGCAGCATAGCCAAGCTTGAGCTGGGGAAACTGAGGACACAAGGGTGAGAATCACCAGCCTGTTGGGGCCTCTGCCAGGAAACCAACCAGGATCTCTATCGAGAGGACAGGCCAGTATACTAGTTACTGTCTTAGTTACTTTTCTCTTGTTGCTGGGACAGATACCCAACACTCAAAATGAGGGAAAGAAAGGTTCATTTAGCTCACAGTTACTGGAAGTTTCAATATGCTGCCCCCGCTTTATAGGATCTGAAGGGAAAAGCTGGGGCCTTGCTGTGTCCAGGATGATCTGCTCCATACCTCCAGAGACTGCTGCCTGTGTGGTGGTGGGGGACCTCTGACAGCGTGTGCTGTGAGTTTAGTGGTTCTCTTGGCCCCACCCCTCAAGCCTCAAGCTTGACAGCCCCATGATTTACATGAGGCTTTGCGGGACAACTAGATACAAACAACCACTTCTTTGCTTGGCTTTGTAACACATTATTTTCTGTTAATGGAGGCGCTGTTTATGCAGCACCATTTTACCCTAGTTCCACTTCCTAATAAAGCTCCAGTTTTCATACAGGAACCCATGCCTCCTTCACACAGGGTGGATGTTATTATAACTATATCTCACAGAAGAGGAACTTGATTCCAAAAGTTCAAAGAGAAGTTAGGCTTACTGAGGGAGACTAACTTACAAGTTCACACAACCAGGAGATGATATCAGCAATAACACGCAGCAGTTTGACCCTGCAGCCCACTCCCCTAGCCACTGGCCCACACTGCCTTTCTGCACTTTTTCAGTTATGAGAACCAGTAAAATCTGTTATGTGTTAAGTCTATTTGAGCTAGTTACTTTTTTTTTTTTTAAAAAAAACCAAGAATTAAACTTAGGACCTCATGCTTGCCAGGAAAGCACTGCACTACTGAGCTATATCCCTGGCCAAGTTGGTTACTTACAAAATAAAGACCATAAGGAGAGCCTTTTCCTGTGAGCATGTTGATCCCTGAGGTGTGAGCAGCCACAGCAGCTCTAGGTGGAGAAAGCCTCCTGAGCCTGATCTCAGGAGCCCTGGCAGGAAATTATGTTCCACTGGAAGCAGAGATGGCCCACACCACAGGTCACAGCTCTAGGATGGAGCAGGTAGTTCCTCCATTAGATTTGGGGAAAACATCTAGATAGATGCCATGACAATGGCCTTAGTTATAATAATGTTTTTAATAGGTAGAGTGAAGAATGGTGGCATTGGCCACAATCCACTAAAAAAGAAAGACTCCTCCAGCTGGTGGCAGCTTTTGGTATTTCCACCCCTGATTATCTCTAGATCCCTTCAGGATGAACCTCCTTTGTTCCCTCTGTCCTCGCCCACCAGGAGGAAGGGTCTGTGGATGGTTTTCAACACTGGGAAACCATCCCTAAGGACTCTGTTTTGTCCTTCCTACCATCCAGCAGCCTGGGTGTGGACAGCCATGGGATGACTGGGAAAACATTCCCAAATCCCCAGAGGCCACACACACACTGAGCCTGTGGAAGTCATCTCCAGCTGTGCCTCTGTGGCGGGGGGCGGGGGGGACACATCTGGGCCTGGAAACCTGCCTTCCCGGGTGGTACACAGCTTCTTGCTGTGGGTGTGGGCTTGTGTCCCTCTCCACAAGTTCACTGTTAAGCCTTGATTCCCAGAGTAGTAGTATTAAGGCGTGGAGCCTTTGAAAAGTAATGAGGCTTGCTGAGGTCAAGGACTGGAGCCCAGGTTGAACATGGTGCTCTTACTGGGGATGAGGGAACCAATCCTCTCTCAGCCCCTAACATAAAAGGAAAACAGGAAGAAGCCCCAACACTGGTGCTTGATCTCACTGGCACAGTTATCTTGGGCTTCTGTCTTCCAGGACTTGAGGAACACAAGTCTGTTATTTATAAGCCACCTGGTTAGAGTAGCCCACACAGACATGCCTCTCTTCCTAAAAGCCATATTCCATTTGTTTCATCCCTTCATTTTGCTATATGTCAGCTTCCGTTTAGGAAGCACCTGCTGGACACCGAGAACTAGGCCCAATCGACATGTAACCCCTCAGAATGGCAGCAGGCGGCCCAAGAATCTTAGGTGATGGCAGTGACACAATCCACAGAAGGTGGGAAGATCTGTGGAGCAGGTCCTGCCTGTGAGGGCCAGAGCAGGGGATGCAGGGTAACCGCACAGACCTGAATGGGCACGGGCACCAAAAGGCATGAGTCTGAATCTCACAGATAAGCCACAAGACCAGGACAAGAGATGTGATTTCTCTAGACTTCAGCTTCTCAGGTGAGAAATTAAGATGATAATAGCTGCCTACTTCAAGGGAATGCTAGGAACACAGGAAGGGGGAATTAGGCATAAGCTGTTCTTGTTCTTTCCATCCTCAGGAGGAAGCACAACTAGGAGCTACTTTCAGGAGAGCCCTGTGGGTGACTCAGTAAACTGCTGAGAGGCCATGGTGCCACATCTGCTCTGGGTTTCCCAGTGTTGGAAACCACCCACAGACCCTTCCTCCTGCTGGGCCAGGACAGAGGGAGCAAAGGAGGTTCATCCTGAAGGGGTCTAGGGGTGGTCAGGGGTGGAAATACCAGAAGTGCTGTGTTGTCTTTAGCACTATGCTTTACTGGTTTTCTATTCCCTGGTCTCCCTGCAGTCCTAAGTTGCTCTATAAAACATTTTTAGGATGAGTGTCTCAGTGTGGTTCCAGGAAAGGACTTGGTTTCTGCCCGGACTGATGTGCCTTGTGTGTATGTGCATTTAGGGGTGTGTGTGTGTGTGTGTGTGTGCGCGCGTGCGCGTGTGTGTGCGTGCGTGTATGCATGCACATATATGTGTATACATGCGTGTGAGGAGTCACACTTCACATATGCTCAGCTCTTGTTGCACCACTGAGTATAGCCTGGGCTCTGACCCTGTGGTGGGTCTTTTTATTCCCACCCTCCTGCCCGCCCCAGCAGAGCCTTCTCCTGGACTCTGCTTCAGGGCAATAGAGCTGGCAGGACAGCAGTGTCTTCCCACTTGGCACAGAGAACTACAGTGTCCGAAGCCTCCTGCCCCACCGCTTGAGAAGATAGAGATGGCAGGAGTCCTCCTGCAGTGGCATGCTGAGCCCCACCCCTGGACCCCACTGCCTGTCCTGACTTAGGCCACAGTCACAGAGATCCTGTTTGCTCTCAAGGCTCTACTCACCTTGTGAGCCCAAGCTCTCCAGAAACACCCTCAAGCTTGTTATTCCCTTCCTGGCTAAAATAATTACACAATGATAAAAATGAATTCGAATCTTGAGGTGTGGGGAGCATAGGAAGTGCAGTTTTAGAATCCCCATTGCTTCTTATGGCCCTAAGCAGGACATAAGAGAAATGGAGCTTTCTGATCCTGACTTTATCTCACTGTGGCCCAACCATGCAGCCTTTGCTAGGAGGACCTGGCCCTTGGGTGTGGCTTGCCCCCGATGGACTTCCCTTCTGGTTCCAGAGTACATGTTCAAGGCAGTGCCACAAAGAAATTTGTTCAACCTGCTGTTCCCAGAGAAGTGAGAAAAGGTGTTCAGCTGTAGCTCATGGCCCCTGATGAGTGTCATATCTTAATGACCATAGAGCCAGCTGCTGGTGACATCTGGGATCATACTGGATAGCTGGCCTAGGTCCCCAGGCATATTGATCAGAGCAGTTGCTTTTTTTTTTTTTTTTTAAATTTTATTTATTTATTTATTTATTTGTTTGTTTGCTTGTTTTGTTTGTTTGTTTGTTTCTTTTTATTTATTTTGTGGCTGGCTCAGCCTGCCCTGGTGGTGGGGGCTGGCGCAGCATGTGGTGCCGGGGATCGAAACGCAGTCCCTGCAGTTCCCTGAGCTTTCCTAAGCAGGCGCTTTAGACCACTGAACCATCTCGCCGGCCCCAGAGCAGTTGCTTTAAAAGATAGCTTCACCCCTTCACCCTGATGCCTTAAGATGTTTCTGAATCCAGCACCTTTCCCGCTCCCACAATGCCATGCAACAAGCCAAACCCCAGGAGAACTCGAAGAATACTTCCAGTCCCAGCCTAGCCCAGGGAGCACCGCCGCCTCTCTCCCTGGGAGGCCGTGTGCACCTGCCCACTTCAGGGTGCTCCTTTCTGTGCCTGAGACATAGGGCAGGTGAGTGGAAACTGTGCTGTAGAGCTTTGCCCAGAATTCAAAATTAGAGAATCCACTGGGAACTTGGCAGGAAAGGGGAAAGACCTGCTTGCCACCATTAGCCAGGCTCTGGTCTGAGCCCCACACTCCTTGCACAAGCCTCAGAGAGGCAGGGTTGTCTCTGCTGTGACAACCTGTCACAGCTTCCTTCACAGGAAGCCTGTCTCGGGCTTCTCCCCTGCCCTTTCCTTGGGGTTGTGGTACATGCACAAAGCAGTTTATTGCCACCCTTCTGCTGTCATTTGGTGCTGCCCCATGGCAATGCCCTGGGGTGGGTCTGCTGAGTAGGAGGTGGGCTCAGCACTGAGTCTTGGGGAATTGCTGAACAGTAAGGCAGAGCTGTGGGCCATTAGTTACCTGCTCGGTATGTGACTTCCTGAGTCTACAGCTGTGCAGTTCTTTTTTCCATGCCTCAGTGTGAGGACTCTCAGACCTGGCTGTCTAAAAGTATCAGTGGGAGAGCATTTATCTGGTTTGTTTATATATGTATTATATGTATGTATGTATGTATGTATGTATGTATGTATGTATGTTTTGGTGTCCAGGCCTAGCCAAGTGCTCTATCACTAAGACACATCCAGGCCCCTGTTTTATTTTTCAGGACAAGGACTCCCTGCCTCTATTCCCATGTTTGTAATGGCCTGGAGGTGGCTCTAGAATCTGCAGGTACAGAATGCTTCACTAGAATTCTGAGGATAGACTGACCTGGAGAACTCTGCTTTGGAGCTCCTTCCCCATTGCCTTCTCATTTCCTGAAGAACCTTGACATCTTGTCCCCTGTCTGTCACATCTGCACTCACTCTCCTCCCTGGCAGCTTACCCTTCTAAGCAAGCATACCTCTCGCTCTCTCACTCAGAGAGTGTGGCCTCTCACATCCTGGAAGCACCACTCCCTCCCACCTTAGCCTCATGTCCTGCTCTAAGTCCTGTCTCTCTCTCAACCACCTGCCAAGGTCTCTAATTATGGTGACACTGTGTCCACTGCCACTGAGGGTGGCCTGCCCTACATTCTGCTCTTATAGCCCCTACTATCTCCTCAGGGACCCTCCTAGACTTTCTGAGCAGTCCTCCTCTTTTCCTTTTGGTCTCCTCTTTCTGCACTAACCTCCTACACCTTGATGTCCCCAGGATCTTTCCTTATAAATTGTACCCCCTCCTGGGGTAACCTTATTCACTTCCAGATGACCTCCAAGGTCATAAATCAACCTTCCCATGTCCCAGGAACCCCTCTGGATGCTGTCCCTCTGGGGTTCCTACCTCAATGTGAGAAGGCAGAAATCCAGATCCATTTGGTGCTCCTCCCTCACCCTGGTATTCAGTGGGCTGCCAGCCTGGGGGGACCCATCCACCACCAGGCCTACTCCCCATCAGTAGCCTCACATGGTCTCCCAACTCTCTCCTGACCTTGGTCTTTCCTTTCTGACCCTCCTTCTTGGGGTCACAGGGTCTGCCCTGAAATTCAAACCAACTTTGAACCCCTGACTGATCCCTTCTTGGAGCTCCTGGTTGGTCCCTAGAGCCACTCCATGATCTGGCTCCTGCCTACCAAGTCTCATTTTCTTAATCTATAAAGTTTTCCATGACATCCCCATGAAGCAAGCTTCGTTGTTTACCCCTACCCCTGCATGTGCTCTATGCCCAGGTCCCTGACCTCTCATTAACATCTGGGATCCCGCCTGCTCTTCCATGGAGTCCTTCCTGCTGTGGCCAAGGGTTTGCCACTGTGCCTCTGTGACCCAGTGTCCACTAGACAGGAACATCCAGGTGGCAGAGCCATGTGCCCCTCACCTGCCCCCTTCCCTATTCCTAAGACCTAGCATTGCCATATGGGTGGCATGCATGGAACAAATTAGGACTGACACATGTGGTTGGGTGGAGATCATTATTGAACATATAATACTCATTTCAAATAATTAACAACATTTGTATGAAAATGTGCTGACTTACAGCTGAAGAGAATAAACCATGTTTTTATTTTATCAATGCACACAGATAACCATTACTTTCCATGGTGCGTATGACTTTGTATGGCAAAAGGGACCATGGTCACTGTCTCCTAATCTAAGTCAGTGAAATCTAAATTAACACAATCATAGATAACACATCCACACAATCAGTGTGTCAATCAGTATGGGTTTACACTCCGTACCTGTCTTAGCGTTGTCAGGATGCTGCCAACGTGGGTAAAATGTAGGATAGTGGCCAAAGGTTCCCTTCTCCTCTCCCCCATCCCCACCATGGTACCCACGCTAAGCCATTTCCTTTTTGAAATGAATGCACCTGGCTCATCTTTCCCCCATGTGACATGGAGTCTTTCTAGCATCACTAACTGCATGGGCCCTGCCATCCACAGAGTGCAGGGCTCCCAACCTTCCCTCCCTGCCAGCAGCAGTCCTACTGGCTCCAAGCAGGCTGGTGTTGGTTGAGAGTCCATCTTTGACAGGATGTGGACAGATGCCTTTCTCATGTGCAGAGCCTCTGAGTGCATAGATGGCTTCTGCATGCTTGGACCTTTCACACTTGTACCATACTCAAGAGCAGAGCTGCAGGCCATGCTACGATATAGCTGTTCTCAACCCAGAAGACCCCATCTGATAGGGTTCTACCACATGGAAGAACATTGTTCCTGTTTCCAGGCATGAAAGACAGGTCAATTGAGCTCAGCCAGCACTCACCCGTAACAGTACCATCTGTCTTGGGATCCTTCAGGAGTGACCATAGCTGGGCCAGGATAAGGTGGAACAGTTTAAGAATAATTGAAAACCACTAAGAATGAAGTTTTTCCCTTATTTGCTAATATAGGGACAGAGCACCCTAGACTGAAAAGAATTCAGGCTTCCAGTGTCAACAGACGGAGTTTCAATCTGGGTTCTGCAATAATGTGGGCAATGACTGTTTAGTATTCCTGAGCTTTGGGGTCCCTGTCTGTGAAATGGGGAGAATGATAACCACTTCCACTAGTTTTAAGAAGGACAGGCAATGTAGGCAGAGAGGGCAGCCGTGCCCAGACACTAAATGGAAAATCACCCCTTAGCATTTCTCCCACATATTCTTGTTCCTCTCCTACCACTTCTACTTCTGCAGGGCTCTCTTTTGTAATGGTGCCAACTTATGCCCACTAGCCATCCCACGTATATGATATGGCAGCAGGGCAAAGGGCGGTGGCCGTGTTTCTTGATGGCCTCTGAGTCCTCTGTATCCTCCTGTGTCCACCACCAAAGCCTGAGTCTAGGTCCCTGTCATTTCTCAGCTGCTGTTCCTCCTCTCCATTTGTCTTTCCCATCTCAGACAATCTAAGTCCACCAACATCCTACTGACAGATTAATTTTCTTAAATTGCTTATTTTAATTCATTAATTTTCTTACATTAGCTATTTTACCTGCATCAGTTTCCAGCTAAGAACTCTCTGTACTAGGCCCATTTCCTGTAGGCTTTAACAGGCTTTTGTAGCTCTCCACAAAGGGCCAGGTGCTCTCTTGCTCTGTTTCCACTGATTCCTCCCTCACCAATACTGCCATGCAGTGCCCCCTCTGCTGGTGACTGTCACCTCTGTCTTGCCAAGCTGCACATGCATTCATCCCACACTCCTCTGTCAAGTGAGCGAGAGGAGGAGCTTCCCCACTACACCAGAACCTTTACGGGCACCTCCTTGTGACTCCTTAGCTTTGTCCCCAGGAAGGATGGTCCGGGAGCCCTTGTGCACTTTGCAAGGCCCCTTAGGGCTTCCTAGCCTGCTGGAGCATGGGCTTCACTGGGGACCAGTCTGCCAGGGAACCCACAGCTGCACGCTCAGCAAGCCTCACAATCCCTAAGGCCTGGCATGCTTAGGCAGGGCCTGTATGAGGGAAGGTGCGGGGAGGCAGAGAAGGTGCCTGCCTCTGAAGGTGGAGGTAGAGATATGGACAAGGACTGCAGGTGCCTCAGAAGGGAAGACATGGAAAGGGTTCATATCCACAGCCTCTAGCAGGAACTCCTGTTGGCTGTGTTATACACTCTTCTGACTCACAGGACTGCAAGAATAAAGGTGTGTGACTTAAGTCACTATATTTGAGGTGCCTTGTCCTAGTAGCCACTAGAAGCTGATACAGACAGGGACAATCCACTGCCTTCCATTCAGTGAGCACAGTACTGTTGCCCACAGGAATAAGAGGATAAGAGAGGAAAGATGGGCTAGTGTAGGGATCCATTGGTCTTACTGTGAACAGTTCTACCTGGGGAGACATGGTAATAGGAATGAGAAAGATAGACAAGAAGATGAAAAGCTGGGCTAAAAGCTGGGCTAGGTGGTCACTAGTCTACCTGATGGGCAAGACTAATTCCACGTACAACAAAGTGATCATTTATTTATACTTTTGCAAAGTTTGTATCACATGACACAAGGTTGCCTAGCAATGAATATCTGACCTGAACTAGGCAGGATGTTTTTCTCACCACTGGGACAGCTTGTGTGCTTTAGGCACTGAGGCCCAGTCCCACCTACACACACTTGATCAATATCCTGGCTTCCTGTGGCTCCCAACATATCCTCCCTTTTTGTATTGTTTTGTCAAAGACAGGTGTTGCATTGCAGTTGGAGAAACTATATTTGGAGAAGTCTTTAAGGGACCTTTTTATACTTGATGCCAGTCCAGTGACTGTAGGTATTTGCATTCAGTATAACCAACCCTATTAGTCCAACAGTCCACAACAGTATGTTTTTAGCACAGCTGGTAACTGCCAATTGTAGTTCACTTGAGCCTTTTATAGCTTAGCATATTAGTATGGCATTACTTTTATACCTCATGGCTATACTTTTCTGTTGGATGATTAAGACCAAGTTAAAGCAAGACCTATATAAATACAAGTATAACTTCTGCTATGTGACAAGGTCAGTCCAATCTCTTCAGAATTTATCTTGGAACCATGTACAGTACCTTGTAGATCTTTTGTCAGTGTGAACCATCTGGATGAGTCACAGCCATTGCTTGACCAATTTGCTCTCTATGAGAGCCTGAGAGATTATTTTTCTCTAGATGACTCTCCTTAAGCACACTATACATCAGTCACTTTCCTCTGTGGTCTTATAGTCTCCTTGGTCAGACTATCTGGGTCACAACTGAGTTACAGGATATCACAGCAGAGGTTCTTTTACTTCCTGAATCTCCACTGACCTTGAAGGGCTAGGGCCAGAATATTGGCTATCCTTTTAGCTCATCTATCTCTCTAATTTTTGGTTTGTAAACCTTAGTTATTAAACATCCAGAAGAAAAGCTTAATGGCATTATCCTCTAACAGAGGCAGTAAACTTAACACTACAATCTATCTGAATATTAAGCACCTTAGACATAAAATGGAACTGTTATTTTCCAACAAGCATGGATATTTTAACATTTAA